>JAASGK010000438.1:0-24118 GCA_023334195.1 Globisporangium emineosum
AAACACGTCACAGCTGATCAGTGCTGTGATTGAATAAGCATATCCAAACAGCGTGGCTCAACTCGTAAAACTCATGGCACGGCGCGTCGAAACGTGTCCGAAAAAAAGTGGATTTAAAGACTTGGCCATCAGTGTACATGGAATTTATTAATTATAGGTGTACAGTATATGACATCTTATAACAATGATAGTGGAGGTACAGTACAATATATCTTACGCAGTGAACAATACCGATGTTAAGTCAGTAAATCGATATCAAGCCAACTGAATACCGGTATTTAATTTAGGCGCACTTTACATTCGCCAACTCTAAGTTCGCACCCACGGTTCACTCGCTTGACGCGAACCGCACGCGGACGGTTCGGCTCGGGCCACAATAACAGCAAGCAATGGCTGGAGAGCGATGTGGCTATATTCCGTAATTTCCGCCAACTGCCGCCCGCGCTGCTTCATTCATTTGCTACTGTCCAAAGCAAGCAGGAAAGGTAAGGAACGCGATGAATATGCGAGGGCGATGGCCCTTTCCCCTCTCTTTCGAGCCACCTCTGCGTACGCGCGCTCAGGCGAGCTTGCTTCCCGCTTTCGGCCAAGAAAAATCAGCAAAGAGACAGCAAATTTCGGACGGATTCGTGCGCGTGAGACGAGTAGATGATGACAGCGGTGATCGCCAACCAGCGTGGACGAAATTGCATGTGGCCGAGGAGAGTTGCAGTCTAAGTGGGCGGATACGGCAGCAAAGGAATGGAGCGATCACACGGCATACAGGGACAATTTTCGGGTGATTGATGTGAAGCAGTCAGGGAGCAGAGAAGCAGGCAGGCGCAGGGAGGTCGGCGCGAGAGAGAGAGGAGGGGAAAGGATGCCAACAGGAGACGAGAGCTTTGCCTGAACCCATTATTGACGCCTGTGATCCTGTTTATCCATGTCGCGCAGCCACGTCAAGATGACCAACCTTCAATACACCCACCCACGTAACTACGGCAAGGACTCCCGCCACTGCCGCGTGTGCCACACCACCCGTGGTTTGATCCGCAAGTACCACTTGGACATGTGCCGTCGTTGCTTCCGTGAACGCGCCACCCAGATTGGTTTCGTCAAGGTACGCGAGGCGCATATGGTCGTGGATGATGCTGTGTGGTTGATGGGATGGATCACTAACTAGCTCGCCTGTGTGTATGCTTTGTTCTCTTGTGCTACCAGTACCGTTAAATTCTTTATTGGTTTTTGCTACTGCTTACAACCACATGGACGCGGAGAATGAGAGCGCGAGTCGCTCGAAGCGCGCGCGAAGACGGAACAGCGAGCGTAGTGGAAGGGATGCTAGACATTGCGAGGACAAGTGTTAGTTGCCAGCTGATGGGCTTAACGAGAGCGAAGAGATCGCCGTAACTCGGTCTCTTCTCCTCGTGAGTAATCAACATGTAACTAATTTGCAACTGGAAGAACAGCAGCATGTGTCATTCGACTTGGTGTGTCTCTCTATGTGTGTCGAGCATTAACAGAGTTGATCGGGTTTCTCTCAATAATGTCCACTCGACCAATAACACCATCCGCCTCGTTGCAGAGCTCTTCGTGCACCAAGAGCTCTATTGCTGATCAAGCCCACCACCATAACGCAATGGCAAGACTCACTGAGCCTTGTCTACGGTGAGTGTGTGCATTACATGTATTGCGTGCTTCCATCGGCTCGCAATGCAAGACGAGACAAGATCCATCAAAGCCATTGCATTTGCCTTTTGGGAGGGGTGCTCTCTTTCCCTCTCTAACCTAATACGATTGCAATCTTCAGCGTTTGGGTTCCGCATTTCCCGCATTTTTGAACCCGCTTTGGGTGGTTCTTAATCCTCTCAAATCTGATCGACATCTTTTTCCACGGAATTGGGCAAGCCAATACCGCATTTCAGTAGCAGCAGAAACGAAAACCCAGCACACTCAAAGAGAGAGCACGATGCGGAGGGCGCGTATGGCGCGTATGGCGCGTACGCCTCTGGCGCGAGTGCTGCTCCTGCCTCTGCTGCTTGTGCTGCTGCTGGCCGCGCGCCCGCTGCTGGCGGCGTTGCCTTATCGCGATACCGTGTCCGAAGACGACTCGTCCGCGGCGTTCCCCGCGTTTGTGTCACATATGCACGAGCCGGCCAACGGTGCTTCCTCCGGCGTGAAGCTCGCGCCAATCGAGCTCCCGTCCCGACAGCAGCTCCACGAACTCGTGACCGACAGTCCGGCCATCTTGCTCTCGCGGACGCGCCCCCAGAACAGCGGCAGCCTCTTTACACTGGATGCGCACGGCAACGACGGACTCCTCGCCCGTATCAACGGCAGAGGGCGAGCGAACCGTCCGGGCGGGATCTCCATCACACGCGGGCTACCGATGACCTCAAGCAAGGTTGCGGGCGAATTCCACTACGGCAACTTGCCTGTGGACGACGCGGCGATCACGTTTGGACCGGATTTGCTCAACATGGGCACGCGAGCCACGTGCGTACCCATACTCTGGTTCGTCGAGATCATCAACAACGCGCGCTTCGGTGTGCGCCTGGACGACATCGAGTTCACGCGCGATGGCTTCGAGCTGCTCTCGAACGTCCAGGGTATTGTGCTCGAGCCCACGGGACGCCTGACCGTGCAGTTCGTGTTCACGCCAAGCCTCCCAGAGCCGCGATTCGAAGCGTTCATGCGCGTGTTCACGTCGTCTGGCCAGTTCACGCTCATGCTTAGCGCAAACGTGGTGGTGCACGAGTTCGGCATCACAGGCATCCGAGCGATTGTACCCGTCGCGATGGAGTTTGACATGGCGCTGGTTCTGCGCAACCCGTTCGACGAGATGATCCGCGTGCTCGACGTATTCTCGCGGGACCCGATCGGCACTTTTTCCATGCCGAACGGCGCGACTGCGGTCGCCCCGCCTTCGAGAGCGCAGGCTGGAGGTCCTCGCACCGGTGCGTGGGATATCCCGCCAGGCGAGGAGCGACGGATCGTCGACTACACTTTTTACTCCAAGACCGAGGGCGTGTTCTTCACGTACATCCGCGTCGTGACGTCCGCGAAGGAGCGGGTGGCGATCCCCGTCACGGTCGAGGTCGTGCCGGAAGGCGTGCACTTTGAGCCGAGCCAAGTGGACCTCGGCATCTTCACGCAGCACGACACAGTCCGTGAAGTGCTTGTGCACCTCCACAATACTGGAGCTGTGCCGATCAAGATCTATAGTGTCCACGTTGGCGAGACAGCAACCAATAACCTGGGCATCAGTGTGAAAATGGATGGACCCACCGTGATTCCTCCCAGGACGAGAATTCGCCAGGCGCTCAAGATTGAAGCAACTGCGCAAGCGAATGCGGATAGTAACGAGAAAGTGTGTTTTGTGACGCTCACTTTGAAAACGAACCAAACTTCCGACGCGTTCAATGGACAGATGCAGCTCATTGGTGTACAGGTGAGCGGCGCGCTCGGGTATCGCTTCAATGAGACGCTCGTGAGCGTCGTTGGTTCTCTCTTTGGAGCACTTGGTGGTGAAAATGAAGAAGAAAAGGATGCAGACGAAGGCAGCAACGGCAGAGATCGTCGGTTGTTAACAACGTCGACGTTCGTGAACGGATCCTTGGTGAGCGTGGAAGCTGGGGCGACAGTCGTTCGAAGTCTCCGTCTCCAGAATCTGTACAATGTCCCGCTCGAGCTCGATCACGTGTGGGTCCCCATTGAGACGAGTGGCACTGCATCGGTTGTTGAAGTGGACCATTTCGAGGGGGGGCGCGCAAAAAGCGGTGAGTACTGGCCAGGCGAGATCCGTCTTCGCATCACGCCACCAAGGCTAGACGAAGCAAACTTGCTGATACCTCGCGTGTATCCTGTGAATATCGAGACAAATTTGATGAAGCACCGCGTGAATGTGCACGTGTTCTACGGATTCCTCCAGGTGAATTCGCGAACGGGGCTGTCCAACTACTCGAGTGCTGGGTACCTGCCAGCGACCAAAGTGGAAGGGAAGAAGCCGTCGAAAGTGTGCAGTTTAGTGTCGGATCCCAACAACAACATCTCAGCATCCAGCCAATCCACAGCAACAGCAGGCAGTGACAAGGGTGATGTACGAGTGAAGCTCTGCCGGTCGTTTGTGTTGGATCTGGGGAAAGTGTCGTCCAAGGGGATACGCACTAAAGTGCTGAACCTGACCAACATCAACCCGATCCCCGTCAGCCTCAAGATCGCGAGCCTGATCAAGAGTGAGCTCTTCGACCTCTATATCACGTCTGAGATCACCGAATCTCGTCAAGCACCAGTGGAAATCGCAGCAATCGGCAAACACTACGCTGAAAGCGCCCGGAATTCTTCGCAAATCAACATTTGTTCGTCATTGCGAGCGAATTCGAATCCGAAACCAAAGAAGAAGAATTTCCGCCTCCATGAAGACATTGTAATCCCTCCAGACCACGATTTCGCGCTTCGACTGGGAGTTCAAGTGGCGAACGAGCTTGGTGAGTTCACAAAATACTTGCTGACACTCGAGACACCGTTCGAGTTCATCCACGTGTACGCGCGCTTTGAGAGTGTGGAAGGCATAATTCGCCCCGTCGTCACCAAGGTGGAGATGCCGCCGATGTTCGCGGGTAGTACGGCTTTTGTCGATCTTTACTACCGGAACTCGTTCGACCACGACGTGCCGACTCGAGCAGTCACGTTCCCAAGTTCGTCCGTGCAAGTGGTCACGACAAACCAGTACATTATGGCAGGCAGCATGCACTCAGGCTTCAGTGTCCTCTTCTCTCCTGCGTACAGTGACGCGTGCTCAAACAGCAAGTACCTAGCAGACTGTCTACTCCCCGGCATCGAAGAGAGCACGCTCGCATCCCCGCTCTCGGATTATGGTGAAGACGTCACCGACCAAGATCTCATTCAGCTTGATCGCCGGCAGCTTCACTGGGATGCAATTGAGAGCTCTGGCGCGCAAAACCATACGATCGAGGCAACAGTACGACTGTACACGGCGATTATGGACACTGACGTGGTCAAGATCACTGCGCCGCTGATTCGACCTTCGGTGACGAATGTTAACCTGTCGCGAGAGCTTGCAGGAGGCGATTTCGGACTCACAAAAGTAATGGAGCGCAGACACATGTCACTGAGCGTACGCAACCCAGGCAGCGTCTCGATCGACATGGAGCTGGCAGTCAGGCATTGCGACCGCGCATTGTTCTACAAATGCAGCCCCGGTGTCGATGATGAAGCAAGTTGTCTGGAAGAGTGGGGGGCATTGGTGCGTCAAGGCGCGGGAAACGCAAAGCAGAGCGTGGCTCCATTCTTCATCGCAAGCAAAGTCGTTCGCGTGCCGTGGGGCGGAACGGCAGAGCTTGGTCCAGTGTATTTCTTCCCTTCCCATGCCTTCGAGATCAACGTCACGATCTTCGTGCGGAACGAGCTGACGCATCTGGAGCCAGTGCTTCTCACCGCTCGAAGCGGAAAAGGAGAGTTGCAGGTGCGCGTGCATGCGGAAGATCAAGAGAAGCAGAAGGACGCTACAGTGTCCACAGTCTCCAATGATCTCCAGGAGCTTGATACGAACAGCAACAACGACAACAATCCGGTGGTCCATTTCAAATTGCCAAATCTGAACGGACCAACACGCACCACCACAAAGCTGCAGCAGCAGGTCATTGAGCTGAGAAATGTCGGTACCTACGATTTACGGATTGAAAGTGTCCATCTGAGATACGACCTAGCCGCTCCATTGCTCAAAGGGACCTTTGCAGTGATCATCGAGGGAGTCCCACCTCAGCAGCAACAGGTATTTGAGGACGACGGTCCGCTCTTCATCTATCCTGGGAGCAGTATCAATCTGCGAGTTGTGTACAAGCCGAACTGCTTCATTGCGATGATCAAGCAAGAGATCGCGGTCGAGGTGGACAATGCGATGATTCGAGTACCGCTGATCGCGGAAGTGAGACCCTCGGCGGCGTTCGACTGCCTGCGTGCTAAAGTACCCGCGAATGTCCTCACGCTACTGTTTGTACTCTGGAAACTGGCAGTGGTTGTGGCGGCGGTGGTCTCGTTCTACAGTGTGTACTGTGGACTGAGTGGTGTGCTGAGTCTCTGCAGGCGAGAAACGTCGATTCGCGTCGCTGATCACTTTGTGATGAAGGAGACAAATCCTGCTGTATCTGCAATAGAAGCGTCTAGACCGGATCATCTCCAGCATAAGGATTGCGAGGCCACCTGCCGCTACTTGGACGAGCTACAAGCGAATTCTTACGCTCTGGACATGCGCGTTGAGTCCCCAGCGGTGACAAAGTTGCTGCTTGAGCGTCAAAAGCAGTCCTCGCTTGCTCCTAAAAAGCAAGACGAGGGCAACAAGATTGCTCTTGAAGAAAAAGTGGCACAGAAGCTCCCGCCTGCTGTACCAGCAGCTCGAAAAGAGCCGAGATTGCAACTGGAACAAGGAAAGAAGAAGGGTGTGGAGATAACTGGAGTGGTTTCTACCATTTCAACTACTCCAGACACTGTTGCGCCTCCGGTTCAAGTGAAACCAGCGGCTGCAACTGCTATCAGGCCTGAATCATTGATCGAGCGCCCTCCGCCAATTAACCCGGCAGCACAAGCCGAATTCAAACCAGCGAGGGTGACTACAACTGCACTCGAGTCCAAACCGTTGCCTAAACGCCCTTCGCCAGTTAAAACAGCTTCAGCTCTAGCTCCAGCTGAGTCTGGACTAAAGAGTGCAACTGCAACTGAGCCAAAACTATTGCTCGAAAGACCCCCGCCTGTGAAAGCATTATCACCTATTCCAAGAGCTCCTACTAAGGCTTTGAGAGAAACAAGTGCGAGTCAGAAATCAAGCGTGAAGCCCAAAGCAGCAGCAAAGCCCAAAAATGGCTCGACGCCACCGCGGAAAGAGTCGCCACGAGCGGTGGTCTCAGTTGTGAAGTCTAGCCCAGCGCAACAGTCGACTGCCTCAAATGAGCTTGTTGCTGAGCCTGTCAGTATCGACAAAAACACCGTGCGCATGGAGAAGACGATTGTTCCGAGAGCGAAGAAAGTGATTCGACCAACCAGAGGAAAACGTGGGAACCAGGAGCGAGGCGCTGCGACTAATCCATTTCAAGCAGATCTCTCGGTTGAGACAGAGAACAACCGCTTTGTCGTCGATAACCAGGAGCCCGTGGACGCACTGGCGAGCTCAATGGACTCGACGAGCACGACGGTGTCTTTCGACTCGGAGGATGCGAAGCTCTCGCCAACGAAGAGAGAGCCTTCAGAACCAGAGCCTGCTGCTGAGAACGACGATTTCTTCTTGTCCATGACGTTCGAAGCGCCATTCAGCTATTTTGGAGCGATCGGCAAGCGACGCAACCCCGCAAGTCCAAAGCCTCAGCGCAGTGGCTTCACGTTTAGTGGCGGCAATCAAGAGGAGGACACAGTGCTGGTGGAAAGGTTTGGACTTCGAAACCTGGAGCCGAGAGCCACCACTGCCACCAGTGGATTATCGAGAGGAGCGAGTGCTTCATCACCCGACTCCCTCGACTCCATTGAAGATGACTGGAGCGATTTGTACTTTGACTTGATTCGCTCCGAGATCGGGCGACTCGTGTCTGGCAGCGAGACCAACAACAGCGTTAAGGTCAACAACCAGAGCAACGGTATGCTAGAGAACGGTTTTCATTCCCTCCATGCACGCCAACCGTCTTCGGAATCGCTCGCGTGCAACCTGCACCACCCGTTGGAGCGAGCGCCTGTAGTACCTCGCATGGTATCATCAACACCGCCACCAACAACAACTACGACAACGACAGCAATGAAGAAGAAAACCCCGCCGGGCTTTAAGCCTGCGGACGCGAACCCACACGAGTCACGCGCAGCATTCGAGCGGCTTCGTGGTGCTCCTCCGCATGGGGCAGTAGCGTCATCGACTCTCGCTACTGCACCAGCAACGGCAGCTCTCGGCGATACCACCGACAGCAGCGGCAGATTTGCGTTTGCCAGTCGCTTCTCGCTGTTTGGAGCGCACTCGTCGCCGTTCGGCGGTGACAACAGTGGAGCTCCTGGTGGTGCTGATGGTGTATCCAGCAGTAACGCTCTTGGTAGAGGCGTGGCGCCCTCCGCCTCATCAGTGCACGATTGGGACGCTGGCGCGCCACTACTTGGGGCTCAAGGATCCGAGCTAACGCTTGGGCACAAACGTGGTGCGTTCGCCCGCAACGCGCTCGCGAGTCTGGGCGGCGTGGAGCTACCGTCGCCGTTCGCCGTCACTCCCTCTACATCAACGTCGGCGGCGTCCTCGTTCGCCTCTACCTCGTCCTCACCCTTGCAGTAGAGGAATGTGTTCGTAAACACTTAATAGCTAGCCTATGCTATCTACCGAACGCAAGGTGATGGATGATCAAGCTGTCCCATTGCAAATTCATTCCAATAGTTGTCTGACTAATAGTTGGTCACCACACAGTAATAATGAAGCAATGCTGAATGGCTGAATGACATCCCAGTTCGTACGGACGGTACATACGTACAATACACACACTCCCAGCGATCTTGTGGAGTCGTGCATCCCATTCGAAACTGTGCTTTTGACACCAGCATCCTCAGCATAAACATCCATCATCATCAGCTCTCGCTCGTGATGACTCCGCTCACCACATGGAGGCACATCTAGTTGATACCGAAGGTGCTGGCTGGCTGCAGCTCTTCCGAGCGGTACCATGGTGGACACGATGCACGTTTCTCAGTCCACGATAGTTTCTCACTGGCCAGTGAGAAACGTACTGGGGCTCTTCGTAGAGCCCAGCAACAGCAGCCGGTGCATCGTGTTCCAAGAAGAGCTGCTCATGTGGAATCAATCAGCAAGCGTTCAGCCAAGCCAGTCAGGTGGTGAGCAAACCAAAGCGTCGCCTCGCTCGCTTGCTCGCGTGTCCGCTTGTAACAAGCGCGCGACCAAACAGCCGCGGCCACCACATCTTTGCGTCTGGTGTTTGAATCCCGATCCCCATCCCCGCCCGCCCGCCCACGCTCAACAAACGAAGACGAAACAACTCAAACTCTGCATTCAGAAGAGGAAAGGATATCTTCCGAACCTGCTTCTTCTTTTCCACTCCATCTCATCATCGCTCTCTCCCAAGCCACAAATGAGGACATGGGGAGCCGCCCTCGAAGCCTCTTGACTGGTCGGTCCGCACTGTCCAATACAGGCGGCAATATGCGACCTCTCGTTCGGAGGCACGATGATGGCGCTGAACTCCCGTCGTCCGTTGCATTGTGGGATGCGATCACTCGATCAGGTCGCTTCAAGCAAAGTGCTCATTGCTGCTCTGTTCTTTTTTCGAAGTGCTCTGCTCCATACATTCATGCAGTTACACTGTATTGGCTGCTGGTACGCTTGGATTGCTATTGTAGCATTGGGCAAAAAAGGAATCAAGCAACAACAGAGAGCGCCTTGCCTTCAAACATTCCCCCATGCGATCGATCATTTGGCTCTTGTGTTCCCTTGGGCTCTCTTGGGGGCAAAGGTGTCATCGTTTGCGTGCGATGCCCCGCGTCGTCCGGTCTCTCGACGTTCGGCGATCCCAGTCGGTGGCGGACCCTCTCTAAAACCGCTCTCTCTACGCGTTCTCTCTTTACTTTACGTAACGGGTATTCGTCAGTGTCTTTGTATGTACTTGCCAGTGGGCGGATCCCATTTTTCCATTTCACCACTCGAAACCCTGTATATTACTGCTAAACTGCTGACTCTATTTGATACGAGAGGTCGGCTGTGTAGGGTCCCTGCTTGGTAACTGAGCCAGCTGTGGCCAAGTGGTCCGTACATCTCGCGCGGCAACCACCACCCTCCCACTACTCTACAGACCGAGTTGGATTGCGATCCCACACTCGCAAATTGACGCTCGAGGGCTGAACAATAGGAAGAAACACGCCCGTCCGTCCTTCCATCGTCGTGATACACTGAACAAGCAAGCCAATACAGTAGATCTGCGACGGCTCACTCGGCAACCGGAGCGCATTAGAGCAGCAACGCATTGAGATCGATCCATTCGGCGCACCCATTCAGCCTCGCAGCGTATCACAGGACCTACCAGCAGCAAGCTGCGTCTCTTTCTTTCTCTCTCACCCGACCGGAGCATCGATCCAGTAGCAAAGTTCTCGTCAGCATAGTCCAGACAGCAGCAATAAGACTCGAGCGATGGTGGCGATGAAAAGCTTGGTGTTCCTGGGTTTGGCGGTGGCCGCGCAGCTCTTCAGCCCCGCGGCAGCAGAGGACGGCGTGCAGGTGCGCGTCATGTCGTTCAACGTGCGCACGTCGTATGCGTCGGGCGACGCGGCGTCCACGTGCAGCAACTGGAACGGCGTGCGCAAGGAGAACGTGGTGAAAGAGATCAATTTGGTCTTGCCCGACTTCTTCGGCACGCAGGAGACCTCGGACGAGCAGAAGGCGTACATGGACTCGTCGCTCGCCGGCACGTACCTCAGTCTCGGCAAAAGCACGGGCTCGCTCAACGGTGCCGCGTCCGAGGTCGACGCGCTCTACTACAAGGTCGCGGACTGGAAAGTGATCACGGACGGCATGTTCTGGTACGGACCCACACCAGACGTTCCGTCGGCGGCGTGGGGGATGGCGTACTACCGTACGGCCGTGTGGGCTCGCTTCGAGCACATCAAGTCGGGCCAGACGGTGTGCATGCTCAACACGCACTACGAGACACCCGGGAACGACGAGGCGCAGCTCCAGGCGTCCACCATCCTTCTGTCCAAGATCGACGCACTCTGCCAGGCGACCGACAAGATCAAGGTCGTCACGGGCGACTTCAACGCGCTGCCCAACTACCCGGCGATGCTCAAGCTCTTCCAGAACGACCTGCAGGAGTCGTCGAGCGAGTTCACTTTCTGCGGTGACATGATGTCGCCCACGTGCCAGACCAAGTTTGACTACACGTTGCACCGGCTCACGGACGGCGCGTGCTGGGTTAAATCCGAAGTGCTTCGAACGTCGTTCGGCGGCTGCTACCCGTCGGACCACGCCGCGCTGCTCGGCACGTTCTGCTTTGGAGGCTCGTGCTGCAATGGGAACTCGTCGAGCTCGTCGTCGGACACTGACACCGGAAACAGCACCAGCACGACGACGACCGGCAGCGGTGCCTCTGTCGCCGGCGACAGTCTCTCCCCTGGCACTGTGAGCGCCGGTGGAGGAGCCGCCGGCACCTCGTCGTCCAGCAGTAGCGGAGGCACGACCATCATCACGACCAAGTCGGAAGCCAGCTCGGACGCGACGGGCACGGTGTTCGCTATCATCGGCGTGATCGGCGCCACGGCCGGTATCGCGTTCTTCGTCGTGCGCAAGAAGAAGGAGCTCGACGCCCGCGTGGACGAGCAAAAGTCCGTCGCTGCGCCGCTCCCAAGCTACTTCGCTCGCTCGGACGAGGCCGGCAGTGAGGCACTGTCGCCACTGCCCGTGTCCGTGACGGGCTTGTCTGTGGCGGGCATGTCGGCGCCATCGCCAGGTCGTATGTCCAACTCGCCCGTGCCGACGCTCTGCGCCACGAAGCGAGACAGCCGCGACTCGCGCTCGTCCTCGGTGTCCTGCAAGGACCTGACGCCGACGAACCAGCGCCGCAGCCGCAACACGTCGGGCGCGTCGTCCAACTTCCGCATCTCGTCGCCCGTGATCATGGACAACAACTCCGTCTACTCGAGCTCGGCGTCCTACGACTCGCGCATGCAGGACAGCCGGATCAACTTCAGCGAGGCGTACGCGTCCGATTCGTTCGACTACGAGGACGGTGCGATGACCAAGAAGTCGCAGACCGACTTTGCGATGCTGTAAGCTACTACGCTTGTTGAAATAGCGCCAGACCGCTTGAAACTCTTGACTATGCAAAGTAGTTGTTGGATTATGAACATTTTTGTAAACGCGTGCGTACGGCCCGCAGAAGTAGCTCGCTGTATTGTTTGTGTAGCCTTACCCCAGAGAAGACAGGAGGCTTCGGGCGAGAGAAGGATCGATTGAAAGTAGGTTGTTGAAGCGAAGGCAGCTCGCTGAAAGAATTAATATAGAACTAATATCACTTCGAAGCCCCACGACACTCTACAGTATCTCTTCCGTGAGCCATCGGACACAGACTTCTGTACAGTGCTGAGACTGACTGGTGTGGACTCCTAGAGAGAGGCCGCCTGTCGAAAAGCTGAAAAGTTCCGAAACGAGCGAGTAGCTCCGTTGAATCTATTGTTTCTGCTGATCCGGATTTCGATCTAAGCAGGACGACGGAGCAAGAGGGAGGGACTTTGCATCAGCAGCAAAAGCCTAATGGAGGCTCGACAAAAGCGCGGCCAGCGAACGCCGCCGCAGAGCATTGGCATTTGCCGCAAATTATTGCCACCATGCTCTCGCTCGCTCGCCCCCAAGGATCACACTGAGCTGAGCTGTGGCAATTCGCCATCAGACTTGTATTTCCAGCGGACCCTTCTGATGAAAGCGTTCGTTGGAAATACAAGTCCAGCGCATAACGGAGGAGACGGGCACAAATACCAGAGGACAGTCAACTCGCGGGCAAGTGTATGAAAAAGGCGAATTTAACAGCAGTCGGATTTAAAGCCTGTTTATCCAGAATACCCGCCGTCCATCCAACAACGAAAGCCACCAAAAGCAAGACGCTGATCGGGTTATACACAGAGAAAACTTGCTCCAAAGCAACCAGAAAGCGTCCCAACGTGCCATAATTATTCGTTACAACATCGCTTGTTTGGCAGACGCGCCTGCTCACTTTTGATGATGGCCACCACAGGTTTACTCTTACAAGCAAAACTCCAGTGTACCCTCGTAGGTTTCTGTATGCTGCATCACAATGCACAGCACGACACAACACTTTGCATAGCGCGACAAGTCCGCTCAGGAGGACGACGACAGTTTACCACATCCGCCCAACACTTGAGGTGTAAGAAGAGAAAACACGCAGCCTTTTCAATCTTCACTGCCAATGCGAAGCAGAAGCGACGGAGGTGACGTCAGGCAGAACCCCTTCAGTTTCTTTTGCAGCACCAGTGTGTGCGTACTTACCGGTATATCTTGAGCATTTTCCAAAAGTGAGTACTTAACCAAGAACGCACTGTACCTTTTCTGTGTCGAAAATAGAAGCTCCGATGTGACGAAACCTGAAACCGCCACACACACAGATCTGGACTTGTGCTTTGCCAGTCAAAGAGTTCAGATTCAGGAGGCCTCCTGCCGATTTCCCAGCTGTTCTGTTGCGGATCACATGCAAAATGCCGGCGGTCCCACTCACTCTGCCACCAACCACAAAGCAAGCGAACTGGCTGTTCTGCCGGAATAATTAGGACGGACCGAGGGCGTTTAATCACGCGCGCTCTCGGCATTCGCACTCCACTCGGAAACAGGACCGCTCGCCAGCAGTAGAGAGCGCTTGTTAGTAGTGCGTCGACATCTGGACGCTTGCTTGCGGAGCGAAGAATAGCCGAGGCTATCTAATAGTAGACGTGTGCGTGCGTGCGTGTGTGCTTACTTGATCATCAATCGCCACCCAGCCAGCCAGCCAGCAGCTCTTGACGCTCGGATCAATTTAATTCGCTGAGGTGACTGACGTGCGCAGTGACTCGAACGAAAGGGTCCTTCCTGTCCAGCAGCTACAGCTACAGCAACACGAACTAGAGTCGAGGTGTCAATAGGAGATAATATGGTGGCAGCGCGTGGATTCGTTGGCGTTGCGGCGCTCGCGGTGCTCCAGCTTCTCTTCGGCGGCAGGGTGGTGAACGCGCAGGATGGCGTGGAGGTGCACGTCATGTCGTTCAATGTGCGCACGTCCTACGCCAGCGAAGACGCCAAGTCGACGTGCAGTAACTGGGACGGCGTGCGCAAGGAGAACGCGGCCAACCAGATCCGCACGGTGGCCCCGGATTTCGTGGGCACCCAAGAGACCTCCGAGCCGCAAAAGGCGTTCCTCGACGGCGCGCTGGGCGGTGTGTACCAGTCGATCGGCCGGTACTCGGGCTCGTTGAACGGTAAAGCGGGCGAAGTGAACGCGATCTACTACAAGCTCGCGGACTGGAAGTCGCTTGGCGACGGCATGTTCTGGCTGGTACGTTCTTGTCTGTTTATTGCCCCATCGTGATTCCAAGCGCCTGTGATCTGACCTTCTTCTTTATGCTATAGGGACCAAACCCAGACGCGATGTCCGCCGGATGGAGCATGGACTACTACCGCACGGCAGTCTGGGGCCGCTTCCAGCATATCAAGTCCGGACTCACAGTCTGTGTGTTCAACACGCACTACGAGACGCCCGGAAAGACCGAGGCGCAGAACCAGGCGTCGGGGATCATCCTGTCCCGCATGGCGACGATCTGCCAGGCGACCGACAAGCTCACGGTCATGACGGGCGATTTCAATGCGCAGCCGGGCGAGCCGGCAATCAAGAAGCTTCATGACGGGGGCCTGGCGGAGCCCTCGACGGCGGCGACGTACTGTGGCGACATGATCTCGCCGACTTGCTCGACCAAGTTCGACTACACGTTCTACAAACTGGCCGACGGCGCGTGCTACAAGACCTCCGAAGTGCTTCGCACGGCTTTCGGCGGCTGCTACACCTCGGACCACGCTCCGCTTCTTGGAGCTTTCTGCTTGGGAGGGTCGTGCTGTGGGGATACGCCAACGCCGACTACGAGCGCGCCAAGCCCGAGTCCGAGCCCAGGTACTGGCAGTGGGAGCACCAGCACCGGCAGCAACAGTAAAAGCGCTGGAAGCAGTGCTGTCACGACTGGCAGCTTTGCCGGGTCTGCCGCCAACGAAGAGAACGTCATTCCAGGAACTGTGAACACAGGAAAAGACAGCGGGCTGGTCGGCAATGATGCACTGGCAGGAGGCACGACAGCCCCAGGTGCTGCTGGTACAACTGGCGGCAGCTCTGCGGCCACTCCGTCGGGTGATGGTCCAGCGACGCAGGCCAGCACCTCGAGCTCTTCAAGTGGAGGTGGCGCCACGGGAACGTTCATGGCGGTGTTTGGAGTGGTTGGCGCGGTCGCTCTCGTTGCGCTCGTGGTTGTCCGCAAGAAAAGAGATCTGGACTCGAGACTCGACAGCGAAAAGACTGCGGCGCCGATGGTGCCCAGCTATTTCACGCGCAGCAACAACGTGGGCAGCGAGGCGGACCTGTCGCCGCTCCCTCGCATCACGGAGCAGTCTGCTCTGGAGCGACCGACTAACTCACCGATCCCGACGCTCTGGGCCGGTGAGAAGAAGGAGCGCGACTCGCGTTCGTCGTCGGTGTCGTACAAGGGCTACTCGCCGGGCAGTCAGTACGACTCGCGCGAGTCGTCAACCAACTTCAGCGTGCGCATGTCGTCGGCGGTCCTTCTCGATGACGAGTCCACGTACTCGCGCTCGCCGTCGTACGACGCGCGAATGCAGGAGAGCTGCATCAACTTCAGCGAGGCGTTCGTCGCCGACTCGTTCGACTCGGACGACGGCGGCGCGCTCACCAAGTCTCGTACGGACTTTGCGATGCTGTAAGTTGTTGCTATCTGGTCAAGCAAGACTGCGTCCGCATCGTACAGCCAGCCATTTGTTCGCTAGACTATGAAACACGACGACGAGAGTCCCCATTTTTTGTTTGTTAATGCCATGTAATCAATCAATCGAACCAGAACGCCATTGTGTCAATTGACGAATTTGTGACGTGTCAGAAAATGACACAATGACTTGAGGTGAAGTGAAGTAAGCCCCCCCAATTGAACAGTCGAGAAGAGCCTTGGAAACACGGAGATGGTCAAGCTGTGGTGCGCGGTGTATGGCGAAGCCAGTGTGTTGTCTGTCGACATCTCGCTGAGCGCCACAGTGGCGGAGCTGCAGCACGCTATCTTTTACAAGCAGAGGTACCACCTGCGCTTCGCGTTCCCTCCGAGCGCGTTGAAGCTCTACCTCGCAAGGAATCGGAGCGACGGTGGGTGGTTGAGAGCCGACGAGAACACAATGAGCTTTCTACGAGTACGAATTGACACCGAGCAGTATCTGGGAATACGACCTACCTGGAGGCTCGATGAAGTGGTGTACTTCGGAGTGGACTTCCAGCCTGAATACAAAGACATCCATGTGTTGCTGGAAGAACCACATCTCCCAATCAGCATGGTGCTGCATGAGGAATCAACTTTTTCTTCTGTCGCTGCGATAGAGCCGTCAGAAAGAAGTTGCCCGTCGCGAGAGCAGCATCCATAGTGGTGGCCGTTGTCGTCTTCGACTCGAAGAGCGGCGAACGTGGAGGCGAAGAAACACGTGTGGAAATCTGCTGCGATGTACACGTAGCAGATCGTTTAGGCACTGATGTCTTGCTAAACTTCTCAGGTTATAATACGATCCTGCTCTGACTTCCTGAAGTCCACTTTGCTATCGGAGGCACTCTAGCTGTTCATTTCAACGAGGTAAAATGCGTTATGGCAGTCTTAGCCACGAAGAAATAGAAGTAGGTGATACAGTCACTACCAAGTAATAATGCGAGTTTTCACGTGACAGAAAACAACTTCAGACTGGTTCTCCCATTCGTTCTCGTTGTCGAAGATGTTCCCCAGTTGAACAGAAGAAATCTCTGAAACACGGCATAGTGGTGAAACTGTATCAGCGCGACCAATGCTTGCGCGGCGCTTTCCTCCAATGCTTAGAATACTGAACATGGATCCATATGAGCAAGCGACGAAACACAAATTCACACACACCCACGCACCAAATTCAACCAGAAAGTCTCGTCTCTTACTTTACAGACAACAATCAATCAATGAATCAAGCAACACCCCTTCACTGCGTCAGCACCGCGCGCTCCGCCAGCATCAGCTTCTTCTCCTCCAGCGTTTTCTCCACGTCCACCAGCTCCTGCTCCAGCTTGCGCTTCTGCTCCAGCAGCCACTGCAGGTGGCTCTGCATCTCGGCCGCCTTGGTCTCCTTCGCGCGCTGGATCGCCAGCTCCACCTGGTCGGTCTTGACCTCCTTCACCTGCATGCGGATGAACGCATTCTCCACCTTCTTGGACGCGACTTCCAGCTCCGACTCGGTCTGGATGCGCGTGCGCGCGTTCACGCAGTTAAGGTTCATCATCGCAGTCTCTCGTTCGCTCTTCGTGTTGCTTCTCTTCTCTTCTGCCAAGCCAAGTCGGCTGCTCGCGCTCTTGGAGTGCGAGTGTGATCACTGAAATGAATACTAAACCTCTTTAAAACGATTGAGTGAATGATCGTTTTTGAAAGGGGAAATGAAAGAAGACCATCACTCTGTGTTTTGAATATTGAAGTCTGGTGTCATTCAGTGCGGAAATCGACGGTGAAGATGCAGGAGGCGATGGCGGCGCTCAATGCGCTCGAGGAAGCGCTGCAGGTCAGTGATTATACGTACGAGCAGCTCTCGCTTTGACTTGAGTGACTGAAGGGGCGATCGCTGCGGCTGCAGGAAGCGTCTGCATTATGCGTGTCGGAGGAGAAGCGCGCCACTGGGCTGGTGCAGCAGATCGATTTCTTGAGCGAGAAGCTGCGAGACGAGCGGACAGTCGACGCGCAATTTCAAGTTGCAAGGGTAAGACCTTACGTCCAGTACTTCGTAGTTGTCCTGCTTTGTTTTCGCATGCTGATGCGGTGTATGAACGCACATTCTGGCAGGTGTGCTTGGAGGGACAACTTCGGCTTGCGAGAGCCGAAAAAGATGCACGGCAAAACGAATTGGAATCAGTCGTGATACAGACAAATAAGGTTTGAGTTTTCTACACGTGCTCGCAGGAATAAAGCCAAATTAACGGTAGCTAATGGTGTCATGTGCGTGATGCTACAGTTGCAAACAGAAGCAACCGAAGCAGCAGAGTTGGCGAAAAAAGCCAGGTAGTTACTGGTTGCTCTGTGCTCATTTACCCGGCATAAGTGGAGGAGGACCCAACCTCATCTTTTGGTTTACAGAGAAGACTTTGAAGCTTTAGTCCCAGGTTTCTTGATTTGGCATTTCATTCGCTGAAGAACAGTTGTCTAACTCGCTTGCTGCTGACTAGAACTGGAGCGCGTGATTAAGGAGGTGCGAACTGGTGCTTGTAGACTGATAAGTTTAAACTTCGTGACGTTTACTGTTATGGTTCTTCAGACTTGTTTGGCTCAAGATGAAGGACTCTCGAAACTTGCAATCGTTCCTAGTGAGGAGGAAGAATCTGTCCAAGATATTCAAGTGAGGGTAAGAAGGATAAAAAATCATGACAGCCATGTGATGCTAATTGACAAAGTTTCATGCAGATACGAGCAAGTGAGAAGCAGCGGGGTGCGCTGCTCAAGATACGTGATCGACTCCAAACGAGTCTTCAAAGTGCTCGAGACACTTCATCTCAAACTGGAGCGGAGTTGAAGAGACTTTGGGACGAAAACGCAGCTCTCGAAAAGGAACTGAGCGCTCTCATCATAAAGAAGAGCAATGCAAGCAATCAGCATGCAGACTCAGCCCAGCAGCAAAGATATGCTCGACTACTGGAGCGTCAAGTTGGTAAGCTCGGTCGGACTCTTTAGTGCAAATTCCTCAAGAAGCTGACATGTAGTATGTAATTGGGCAGCACCAGCAAAAGCAAAGAATCGCAGAAACACTAAACCTGTGGAAGAGTGTACCGGCTCCTCGAAAAAGAAACAATGCAAGGGCTTTAGAGAGCCTGCGCAATCACAGCGGTCGACAAATGCTTTGGTGATTACGCAGAAGAGAGCCGTGCCCAGAGCTCCCGCCATCATTGTGGTGAACAACTCGCCAAATTCGGGATCGAACGATTTTAGTCTATCAGATGACAGCAGTTAAAGTTTGGTTTGATCTGCGTGACTTTTCGATGGTCAAGTTCTTGCGCTGTTTCTTGTTAAATATAGAGCAGATGAAAGTCCACGGCACCCCAGGAGACTACAGAATCGCATTTGCAAGATGACAGAGCACGAGCCACAGGACTACCAATATGCAAACGAGTCGCTGGACCAGTTTACCACCTACGAGGACTACCTGGACTCGCAGCTGAGTGAGACCGACCTGTTCTACCTGGAGGACGAAGAGCTGGCGCGGCAGCTTGTCGAGCTGGGCTATCGTGGAACTGGGGAAACCTTGCGGCGAGAAGACTTTGAGGCTCGAAAGCGCGCTGAGCGAGAGAGAAATGCGCAGAAGACCAACGTGCCGAAGCAACTCGCAAGTGCTGGGAAGGATTTATCGCAGTATCCCTTTCTTGCAGCCTTGGCGAGTCGTGAAGATCTCGTGCGCAATGGAAAGCTAACAGTGAGTGAGTGGGTGTGTCCTCACTAGTCTGCTTATGCAATTGGGGCTAATCTGTTAACCTCGGAAATTGTACAGTGTATCATCTTCATCCGAGATAAAAACTCCAAAGGACAAGAGATCAGCGGCTACATCGACTATGCGCTGCGTTTGAAGACAGAGCCATTCGAGCCGTACTTTGAGCGAAAAAAGAAGCTGCTGCCAAAATCGTCCGACTTGAGCTACTACAACTGGGAAACGCAGACGTCGACCTCGAATTCGACGCCAAACTTCCAAGTGATCGCCGACAGCGAGACGGGGCTCTTGTTCAAGAACAAGCGCGACCGGAAAGTTGTCAACGTGGATCCAAAGGTACGTTGCCCAACTGTACATACTCTGGACAGTCAAATGCGCACTCTTGCGTTCCACTGACTTGGCATTTCGATCGTCAACAGGCAAACCCAGGAGATAACTCTACGCGCACGGAGATTAAGACGAAAGAGTTTCTTCAAGTGGTGATCTACGACCACATGACGCGACGCAAGACGTAGGGAATTGGATAGTTTGCTGCTGCTCGTTTGGTACGAAAAAGTAATTACAAAACAATACTCGATTGATGCATAACGCTAGAAAGCTGCCTCTTGATTCGTTTTCTATTTTACAGCTTCCTCAATCGCCAAAACACTCTTCCAGTCACCAGCAACGGATGGTGATTCTTCTGAACAACGACGACCATTTTTTTTCTCACGCAATTCGTCCGATGATCCGTTCGAGCACAAGACGATATCCGTTCTCCATAATGAATTGCTGGAACGGTCCAGCTTCGATCGCCTTGAAGATTTTCTGGTGGATCGAGGCAATCAGCTCCACGCGGGGGTACTCCACCGACGTCTCCGTGGAGTGCATCGCCAAACTCAAGCGTCTGCTGAGCTGCTCGGTCTGGAAGAAAGACTGTCTCAGCGGAATCAGCTCCTCGTTCGCGATCATCGGCAGCGTCTGAACTGCTTCCATGATCACCTTCAGATGATCCCATTCGTCCTTCGCGCTTCGCCGCAGAGATCGTCCGCTGTTCGTCAACAAAGCGTTCTCGCGCGCAATGCATGATCGTCGGAACAGCTCGCATTCGATCCACGTGTCCAACAGCACTTGCGAGGAGGTGTTGTACACAAAGTCGCGGAAAATCTTCAGCGTGTCCTCTCGAGAAACGATTTGCTGCAGGAGAGATGGCTCCGAGTACCGGGATCGAGATGGTTCTTCGTCGCTTCGAGCCACCGCCTAGCAAATGATCAAAACACAACAGTGAGCACCAACATCTCAGGTATCAACAGACAGTATAGCATGGGATGTACTCGAGTGTCGTAGGATGAACAACTTACATCTTCTGTGATCATGATCTCTGCCTCATAGAGCCGATGGTTGTCGGTCGAGATGCTGATCTGTACGTGCAGCGCGTGAACCCACCCAACGTAATCTTCCTTGCTGTTTGCGCAGAGTTGGTAAACCCGGCGCGGTGTTCGCAGCTCAAATGCATGTGCTATGCGCTACAAGAAAAAAATCCACACAGCATTATGGTTAGCAAAGTACCTGGTACTTGCAGCGACAATGCTTGAAAAGAAACACGTACCAACTCGGGTCGAGGCTTGGCTAAATACGAGTTCAACAAGCCAACTGCTGTCACCTCGCGCTGGTTTGTGGAAGATTTGCTGTACAAGAGCTGGTCGCCCTTGATGACGAACCAGCGCTTTCGCCACACGTTCGGGTCCTTCACGCTCGCTTTCTGGAGGTACCCAGAGTGCACACCCTGCAAAGATAGGAAGACTGGTTAGAAGAAAAAAATGGCTCAGTGGCGCACTAGAACGGTGAAGATCAGCAACTCACTTTCCCAACGAGCACGGGGAAATGCAGCGCCTGGACTTCTACTGGCGCCTTCTTCTCCACTTCTTCTTCCTCTAGATCCAACGGCGCGCCACGAACATCCTGCAAGAAGATCAACCACCAAACACACGCAGGTCAGCATCTCACAATGACACTTTCAATCATCAGCCATTTAAAAAGCTTTCATCTTTGTACCTTGAGCACAAACTTCACAGGCGGAAGCGTGCGGTGCTTTGGCTTTGGGCGGATCGTTCCTAGCGTTTCTTCGTTCTCGATCGTGCCTGAGCGGACTCGATTCAGCTTCTCAACGAGCGGTAGAATGAGCTCCTCGTCTCGCAGCGTTCTTGCAGAGAGCGATCCTGCTACATAAGAATAAACAAGCAACACTGTTAGACACAGAGAGGGAGGCATCAAATAGATCGACTTGATTTCACGAACCACTGTCAGCGCTCGGGAACACGACGACGATCACGTAGAACGAGAAGTCCGAGAGCGGGATCTTGATCTTGTTCGCCATCGACTTGCGCACATCCAGCACCGTCGTCTTGCTGAAGAGCTTGAACACGGTCGAGGACGTGAAGTTCTGGTTTTCGAAATAAATACGCGCAAAGCCGGTTCGTTCTTCCGAGTTCGACCGCGCGGCAGCGGCGCTGCTCCCGCCACGCTTGCGTTCGTATGCCGCAGTCTGTGTGAGCGCCATCGCGCTGCTCGGTCGACGAAGCGCTGGGGGTGCGACTGGCGACGCGTGCTTCCTCGCCGAGAGCGCCAGCACGCTCGACGGCTGCAGGTTCGGAGACGACTGCCCCAGGTACCTCGGCTCGGCCTTCGTGCCTCCACTACTACTCGCTGGCTTGCTGTCGACGCTCATCGTGTCCATGTCGTCGTTGTCGCTGCTGCTGTTTGTGTACGCGGACTTGCTGACGTAGAGCTGGTGCTGGTGGCTCCTCGGCGGCGGCATCTGGATCGGGCGGTTGAGGTGGTGCTCCTGCAACGGCAGCGGCTGCTCTTCGTCCTCTGCGAAATCCATCGAGCGGATCGAGTGCACGTCTTCGCCGTCCTGCAGCTCCACGTTGTAGCGCTGGTGTTGTTGGTGGAACGCCATTCGCCTCGTCTCGCCTGGTAGATTCGATTCGATTCGTTTCGTTTCGTTTCCGCCTCGACTTTCGAGAATGCCCGCTCTTCTTTTTGGTTCGTTGGAGCCTTTCGAGGAGACTATTGACCGATCGAGCGGGTGCGCAGAACGAGAGAGAAGATCACGGGTGATACCACACACAGGGGGGAACGAACTGGAAAGCGAGAGAGCCTGTAGTCTTCTCACTCACGTGTGTGTGTACAGTGGCTCTTGCTCGTGGCGAACGCTGCTTCGTCTGTCGATCTTTGTTTCTTGGTCTCCTGTGACTGACTGAACGAGCGCCGTCGTGTTTCTTCCCCAGCTGCCTCAACTGCGTGGTGTCGGTGTCGGACTGGAGCTTTCTTTCTTCTCTCTGCTGCTGCTGTGGTCGTGCAGTCGTTGGAAAGGGAGCTAAAGTCAGCAGCAGCCAGATGCAGATGGACACTGCAGTACGTTGCGGCGAATGGGAGGCGAAGCGAAAGACTCACAGAGAACGGACGGACGGAGCGAGCGCTTTCTGCGGCGTCGTGCGAGAGCGAGTTTCCTTCCTTTCCGTGTGTTGTGCCGTTGGCTGATCGCTCACGAAGGTAAAAGACGGAAATTGCTTTGGAGCGAGTCTTCGAAAAAGCCGCTCTTCCCGCGGTGTCGTGTGTTGCTGTGTGTTGTGCTGTGTTGTAATATTTTGAACTAAACACATTCAAAAAATGGAGCATCCCCACCCTATCCACTCAAAGCATACAAACTCAACGTTTAATCGCTTAACAAGCTTGAGACTTTCTACAAACCGATTGCTCACATTCAAAAGCGTCCCAGCGTCATAAGCGATGTAACTTGGAGTTTGTAGGAAAATGGAATGTCCCGGTGAGATTTTTCCCGTGTTTTACACACTTTTGTGTGTGTCACAGAAAACTGAAACGAAAAGAAGAGGATTATTGACCTAATTAAAGAAGCCTATTTTCCTATTTTTCTACAGGTAAAGCCTGGATGGCGAAGCCGTTTATATTCAGAACTCAAATTTAAGCGTGTGCTAGAATTCTGTCCATCCCTCCCTTGCTATATACTCCGTAGTAGGCATCTACTATTTATGATATAAGTTCAAAATCCTTCACAATGTGAATGCTACTGTGTCTTAATGTGTTGTGTTGTTTAAAACTGAACTGACTCACTCGAATCAAATCAACAAATCTTTGAAGCTTTTCAGCATCTTTCTTATCGAGAGTCGTGCGCGTGTCGTGCATGTTGCCTGCCTTCCTTCTGTCTTCTTGTCTTCTGCGGTTTGCCCCACCAGGTGGGACTGACATCTTGAAGGAGTGTTGTGCGCTTGTAAGGCGAGCGAGAGCACTTGCATTACGCAACGGAATCTTGAAATAGGTCGATCACTTTCCAATTAAAACCACACACTTCGTCTGAAAGAGACGGAGAGCAAGCAAAGAGCAAGCGTGCTACTCTCGTTGATCGATACAGGCGGACTGGACTTGATGCTGCGGCCACATACAGTCCGCGACAATGGTCCGTGAACAAGGTCAATTTTTCGCCAATCGGAATCTATTCTTCGTCTTTTTTGACGTGATAAAGACAGAATTGTAGCCAATAAAGAGGTTAATACATTACCGAAGAAACGAAGAAAAAACTCCCTCTACAGCCATCGCAAAAGAAGCATCTCATTTTTGGGAGGGCGACACAAATCGTGAATATAGATTCCGATGTGCGGAAACAATGTGTAAGCTTGCTCTCCGTTGCCTGATTTCGGTTGTAAACGCGTGCAAACTGTTCGTTTATTGATTTAAAGCCCATTGGTATACATCTTTTAGTTGTAGTTGATTCCTATTGCTCTGTGCAGCTCCTATTCTGAACATTAGCAAATGTATGGAGATCACACGTTTGGGCTCATGTACACGCAACTATGATCTATGAATATGAAAGACACAATA
>JAASGK010000439.1:0-24105 GCA_023334195.1 Globisporangium emineosum
CCAGTCTGCGCGGTGGTGAGCAAGCGCTGCTTGTCAGACAGCGCGATCTTCATCTTGGTGGTTCTTGTCGGTAAGTTGTCGAGTGAGCGCGCACGCTGTTGGCGCCATCGCGCCAGCCAGAGCGCCACGCAGCACCATCAATTTTGGCGCGAAGTTTGCCGCCAAAAAGCTGCGCTCCAACTAAGTTCGAGTCGCTGTTGAATAATAAACTATCAAAAAGCATACCATAAAAATAGTTTGTATGATAGGTATCTGCGACGGAATTTAGCAATCTGTGGCGGAGATTGCCAATTCTGTGACGGAAATTGGGTGTTCTGTGACGGAACTGGAAAAGGTGTAGATAGTGGAGCACTATCACTATCCCGAGGAATTACTGTGCTTTCTATAGGCAGTAGATGACTTATTATTTCGTTAATTAGGTAAGTTATAATCCCTCAGGGGAATTGCAGGTGCAGTGTTTATTTTTATTCTACAGTCCGGGTATAGTGTCCCGAATATTTGAATGAAGCCAAAAATAGCCGAGCTGATGTAAAACTCGTAACTCCCCTCCGCTTAAACTGCGCGTTTTGCTGCAAAAGTGTATCTTGGCTCTCAAAATCGAAAAAAAGATATCGTACCTTTCGGGCGATTTTTGCCGATTTCATGCAAAAAATATCTCACTTTGCAAAAAAATCGT
The DNA here is from genome assembly GCA_023334195.1 of Globisporangium emineosum. NCBI lineage: Eukaryota > Oomycota > Peronosporomycetes > Pythiales > Pythiaceae > Globisporangium > Globisporangium emineosum. The sequence continues at coordinate 677 of JAASGK010000439.1, forward strand.
TTTGATGCAAAAATCGTCTTTTATCTTGTACGCGGAGGGGCATTTTGCTGCAGATTTACTACCTTACCTTCCGGGTATTTTCCGGGGTCCTATCCGAATGCACGTCGGATTACGATCAATCACTGTAATCCGAGCATGAAGAAAAAAAGGATTTCTCCGCAAAGCCAGTCAGTCTGTTGCTCGTGCTCTTCTGTTTGTGCCACTTTGTATATTCGCACGCACTCATACTGTGGTGGCAACAAATCTCTGTTTAACGTGCCACCATTGAACATTTTTTCGCAGCGAGAGGAAAGCCTCGAGAGACGCATACAACAATCCTCTGGGAGACTCTTGGGCATGAACTCCTAGGCTCTCACCTCCCAGTTTTCGTGCCTACAGATCACAATTTATCAGTCAGAACCAACTGTGAACAATTAAATTAGAAGTGTTGCTCACATTTTTGGTGCAAGATGCATGTGACCGTATGTCTGAAATTATGAGAGGATGGCCACGCAGTCTTATTGTTTTCCTTTGGCAATAAGAGCCTGGAAGTGAGCAAACGCTCGTGGACAGTTTACAATCCGAGTGTACTTTCCAAATATGCTCGTCACGGAAAAGGTCCTCCACAAAACCTGTCCTTTAGCATACGAGAGAGAGATCTCGCACGCTATGGTGGTGGACTGATCAAACCACACCTCGAGATTCAACGGTAGCACGCGCGCGCCAGCCATTGATTGCGAATCAACAGCTCTCTCACTCGAGAAACACGGCGTAACATTACTTCAGTTTTACATCAAGGACTCGGGCTATCCAGCCGAAACATCGATGGCCATTGCATCTTCAAATCCAAACAATGCACTTCAAGGGTATGCACATTAAATCCTTTGGTCAATCCCTCGCAGTCTTCTTCCCGCAGTGGAATTCGGTTCCTACGCCATCGCACGCTTTCCGGGATGGGGACGAAGCGCCAGAGGGAAAGACAGCATGCGACAGACCAAGCAGCGGTGGCGATTGTCGATACCCGAGTGAGTGCATTGCATACGGGTGTTTGTTACAGCCAACCAGTCAGCCAAAAGCAGAAATGCTTCGTGTGGGTTGCTAAGCCTGGTGATAAACCTCCTCGTGTCGCCACTTTTGTCCACTCGATGCAACCTTGTATCCCGGATTCGTTGAAGCGCGAGTGAGTCACTTCACTGTTTGCAGTTTGCATCCTCGCCCGTCGCGCAAGTTGAAGGTGCTTTCACAACTCAGAGCCCAGAATCCTAGAGTCAAGAATCAGGGGCTCATAACGAATTTCGATGCTCTGCCCCCACTCTCGTGACCTCCGGCGTGGACACAAAAGAGCTCCTGTGCTTCTTCCAATTGCTATGAACCACACAGTGCACATGGACACTCTATGTGCAAAGGTGGGCCTTGGGGCGTTTGCACATTTGGATACACCAAACGCGGCTGCATTTCGCTCACGAAAGATTTGGCGCTTCGAATAGGAGGTCTCTCCATGCTGGACCATGAAATCTCGACGTGTAACTGGTTATCTGGAGTTTACTATGGGAACCCTCGCATTCCTAAATTTCAAGTTGGGTGTAAGCATGCTTACGGTACATTTCCCATACCCCCCTCCCCCATCCATCCAGCCAACAAACAAACAAACCAGCGGCATTTTGCAAAGCCAAGAGCCCAATCAATCAATCTCCACCCCACGCTCGCTCTCTCTAGTCCGTCGTCCCGTCATTTGTTTGTTTACAAATACGTTTTTCGACCGTTTGGGCCGAAGAACTCTCGCCGCTCGACCGAACGGGTGGCTCGGGTGTGTGAGCGTGTCTCCGCTGGTGCAGTACAGTGCAGCGCAGTGCATTGCTCCCCTCGCAACCGACCTACTAGCAGTCGGCTCGTCAGCACGACGTAGCAAAGCTCATTTACAACCGGCGACTGTCGGCCGGGCGACCCAACGGCCCTCGTTCCAGTGCCGGCCTTCTGCTCTCAGAGGGGCGGACGGACGGACAGACGGACGGTGCCTCACTCACGCGGTTTGTGCTTTATTTCCCGATCCACCGGACAGACACGAGGTCGAACCACAGAGTGTACCGTTCGTTCATTTAGCGTTTCGTAGCTAAGACGGCATTACACACACAGACAGACACGCGCACACTATGAGTGGAGGAAGCGAGCAGCAGGCGCAACAGCGGTGGCAGGGCGACGCCACTACCAGCCAGAGCAATAGCAGGAGCTCACCGCCAGCAGCACCCGCGTTGCCGGGCATCGCGTCGTTCCTGCAGCAACCGCCCAGTCACCAGCAAGAGCGCAGCAGCAGCAGCTTCCGTCCGATTAACGCGAACACCGACCACGCTCTGCGTCAACAGCAACAACTCTATCAGCAGGAGCAGCTCCAGCACCACCGCTACTACCACCAGTCCCAGCAGCAGCAGTACAGCACCAACATCCAGGATTCATCGTCAGCAGCGGGCTTCAGGTCGTACACCCACCTGCTCGACTCGAGTTCCCGGTATCACCAGCGCACACCCAATCGAAGCCCGACGAACAGCCACGCAAGCGGCGGCGGCGGCTCGCCGACCCTCAGCGGGTTCAAGAACATCGCGATCAACAACACCAGCGCTGCGTCGTCGAGACGCCACCCCTCGCATGACGCGTCAGCGCTCACCAGCAGCAAAGGGCTCAACGAGTATCCGATCAGCTCCAGCACCAGCACCAGTAGCACCAGCAGCATCATCCCAGCCCGGACGCACGTCAACTACAAGCCGAATGTGAGGAAAACTAGCGGAGGGACCCACCACCGCCCACTCACGCGCACGTCACGGTACTTGCGCGAGATCGACCGGCGCAACATCCTGCGCCGCATCGAGCAGGGCGAGAAGCAGGCGAACCTCGCGAAGGAGTACCAGGTGAGTCGCGCGGCGATCTCGAACCTCAAGCAGCGCCGCAACCGGAAAGACAGTCAGCGAGATGGCACGGAGGGTGACTCGGAAGAGAAAGGCGAGTCCGAGAGCGACAGCGGATCCTTCCACCTGCCGCCGCGAGAACAGTCGCAGCTGGAGGCGGAGCAGTTCACTCCGGAACGGACCGGCATGGAGTCCGGTCCGCCTGACTTTCACCGGCCGATCCGTCGCACGAGCAGCTTCACAAGCGATATGGCCCACGGGGACAGCTACCACCAAGAGCTTGATTCCCAGCCAGCGGTTTCTCCGCCGCCGTCTCTGTCGCCATTAAGCCTCTCAGCCTCCTCGCCTAGCCATGAACAGAAATTCCATCAGCCACCGGTCGATATGCTCGATCAAGTGATCCAAGTGAGCACTGCGACTGTCGAGATCTTGTTCGCGAGACTCGTGAATCCACACAAAGACCCGCGCACAGTACAGATCACGAAATTGCGGATCGCGCGCCTGCTTCTCGAGCACGCGATGAGTCTTTTCCCGGCCCGAGAAGTCGAGATCCCAGTGGTTTCGGCGTCAGGCTCCGCGTCGAGATCGTCGTACGTGGGAGTCGATTTCGTCAAGCGAACGTGTGCGGTCTCCGTGTCCACCCGCCAAGAGCAAGCCGCCGCCGACGCCTTGGTGCAAGAGTTCCAGGTTATCGAGCCGTTCAGCGAGATCGGGGCCGTTTCGTCTGCGTTCCACCCGGGTGCATCCACGACGGCCGGTGAGCGCACTGTCCAGCTACCGCAAAGCATTCACGAGAGCAGTGTCCTCGTGCTGGTGGACACGCTGGGCTCGCGCTCAGTGCAAGAAGTCGCGTTCGCGATCCAGGTACGCTGTTTCTTCTTGGGTTGTGAGCTCTCAATGCACTTCTAACGAGTGCTGTCTCTATGTCCCTCTATTGGTATATTCCAGGCGATCCTGCGCACTGGCGCACAGCGAACCGATATCTGCCTCGTGACAATCTGCAGCCACGGGCACGCACTCGCGTACCTCCTGGAGGGGTTCCCGCAGTTGCGGATCGTCACTGCGAAGATGCTGTCGAGAGGCGACCCGAGCAGCAACGCCGTGTTGGAGCTGCTCGATGGGCAATAGATGACGGTGATTCAGTGAGGTATACTCAGGTACGCATACGACCCACAATATCAGTATTCGAGTTCTATGCTACTGGACTAAACTTGAAGCTTCCCGGAGCTGTCTTTGGAGATCACGCATCGCAATGGCGTGCTCCTTGGGGGACGAGCGAGGTCATCGTGTGTTGGGGTTTTGTTGCTGAAGTAGATCTCGAGTCTGGGCTACCCAGTGCTCGACGTCCGAGGTCAAGGGGACGGGCAATAGAGTAATTATGAGGGACCAACAATGCCTGGATGGCTGACACGTGTTTGACAGGCGTGCGAAGCGTATGCCGAGGAATAATAGAGACGTACGGACTAGTATCAGGGCTCTGTAGTTGCTGTATGTGCTCTCTACACTGTATAATGCTCGTCGCCATCTAATGTCTCACTGGTGGTCGATCGATCAGTAAGCGCTTCAAGCAGCTCAAAAGCCACGTACCTTCCGTTAAGCATAGTATGCAAGCCGATGGCCTGAAATCGACGTGCACCTGTGATGATGGCGCAGGTTACTTCATCACCACAATCACCCCAGCACCAGTTTTGGGATCAACGCTGGGACAGTAATACAGGCCATTTTAGATCCAGGGCCGCAGCATCATCAAAACCCTTTTTACCGTACGTAATAATGTTGTTTGGATACATTTACAGACGTCAAATACCCTCTATATTTGGGGTATTCATACTGGAACCCTCTCCTCGTGGACAGTGGACGACCACCAACAGCCCACGCCTGGCTGGACCTTTGCGACGCGACTTCGATGCGATACTCGAGTGAGACCAAGCAAGAGATGAGGACGGACGGACGGAAGAAAGCAATCAACAGTGACCGCCACATGGTCTCACTTTGTACACTGCCTCGCCCTTCCTCCTCTCCCTGCATACTGCAGTACAGTAGCACTTCGGGAGACAAACAGAGAAAGCCCGCCCACGTTCACGTGTCAATCGCAGAGAGCAAGCAGATGCCAAATAAAAGTGCTTGCCGCACGTAAACTGGGATTTGAAGCGACAAGGCAGTTTGTTCGTCTTGCTGGCTGACCGACCGACAGTGTTCATACATGTATGAATGAATACGTGAGAGACGGAGTGTACAGCACACTGCTTCGCTTGCACCATGTGACACGACCCCTCGGCTGCACTCTGGTGGGGCTCTCCTGGATAACGACGCGCTGTTTCCATCCAGCTTCAGGATTTCAGCCAGTTCCCTCCTCCATGTGTAATGACGAAGATTGCGCACTCGCCAGCTGCGAGTTGAGACGACCGCGAGCGTTCAAGTGAAGACCCGCGATCACACGGGATGATGCATTTCATTTGGCATCCTATCAAAGTGGACTGCTTTGGATTTGACAATGGATGGGGGCACTGATATTGCGCAAAGGAAACTATTATACATATTATAGTAGGGAAATGTTGGATATCCGTGTAAATGAATGGCCAGTGAAGACCGAGAGCGCTTTGTACTTTGAAGGATGGGATGGTCGGTTGTCGAGGCGGTGCCTCAAAAGTTCCAAGCAGGCAGTGCTCTTGCTTTAGACGACCGCAGACAGCCCTCGGTTTAAACATTGCGACAGCAAACAAGGCCCTTTCAATCGCCTTTACAATTATTACTTGGGTTACTGTAAGAGAAGCCTTGAACGCAGCAAGACGGCAATGTCGGGACTGCGCGGATCTCGCTGTGCGAGCGATTTCGCAGTGACGATGCGCACTGGAGGGAACAACTCGAGTAGGTGCCGAAGAGCTCTTTCGTGGCTGCAGATGCAGCCAAGACAGAGATCTCGTTGCTGGACACCTGCCTGTAGAATCACCTGTAAGAAACCCCATTAACACACTTGAGTCAGTACTGGATCTCTAGAAGTCGCTGGCACGGGTGCACCAAACTCACACGACAGTACCTGAATCGCGCTGGCGACCTCCTCGCTTGACTGAAGGTCGAGAAAGTCGACGAGCAGGAGAACGTTGCTCTCATGGATGTGCTGCGGTAAGTGGACAACGCCAGGTCTTGATGACGATGACGACGACGACGACTCGGACGCGAGCGTTATGGATCCGACCTCACTGAATGGCTCGAGTTGCTGGAACTCTTTCAACAAGACCGGCGAACGCCCGTCGCGGTCCGCCAAGATCTCGACCGCACAGGTCGGCTTTGCGAACTCGGTGCCCACGAAGTAGGAGGACGACGGCGACGCTGTTGCTGACGGCCATGACGAGGCCGAGGAAGCCACAGGGATCTTGAAGTCTCTCGTTGGGAACTCGCTCATTGCGCTTTCAAGCAGCAGTCGCGCGATCCGTGACTTTGTGAGTCGCAGACTCGGTGCGTTCCCCCGTGGGTCAAGCAGCCGTGTCAAGAGGAGCTCCATCGTCGCGGTCTTGACTTCAACGACTCGGTCTTGAATCTCCTCCATCGAGGACGTGAACTCTGATTCGAGATACGGCGATAACCTAGAAGGGGGAGACACCGGAGAAGGCGATCTCGCTTGTTCGCCAGTCGAGTCGTAGCCCTCACCAGGGTACATGCTACTTGCGAGGTGTCGATGGCGATTGGGAGGAGCTAATACCAGGTTGCTGGTACTGAAGACAATCCGATCGGGAGTAAGCTGCCCACTCGGTTGCTGCGGTTGGTGGTGGTGGTGAAGTCCAGGTTTGGGCTCAGTCATTTGCTGGAGCAAGTGGTACGGAAGGTACCTTCCCCTGTCGCCCGCAGGCTCTCCTCTCTCTATAGAGCCTTCTCCACTTTTATCGTGGAGGAGGTCTTTGCGGTTGCAGCTGCTACGACGCTGCTTGAGGTTCGAGATCGCCGCGCGACTCACCTGGTACTCCTTCGCGAGGTTCGCCTGCTTCTCGCCCTGCTCGATGCGGCGTAGGATGTTGCGGCGGTCGATTTCGCGCAGATACCGCGACGTGCGCGCTGGTGGACGCTGCTGCTGCTGCTGTTGTGATAACGCCACGCCCCCGCTGCTCGCTGCCGAGGGCTTGTAGCTTGTCCGTGTCCTGGCAGGTTCTTTGCTGCTGGATCTGCTTTGACTGCTCGGATACGAATTTCGTTGCGAGACCGGGGGTGAGCCGTGGATCGCGATGCTCTTGAACTCGTTGATGTTGGGCGAGCCGCCACTGGCGTCGCTCACAGCCGACCTCTGGCTGCTGGATCCTTTCAAGGCGTCGCCGACTGCGTCCAGCAAGCGACTGGCGGACGCAAACGCTGAAGGCGAGCTGCTGCGGTGGAGTGGAAGACGATGTCGATGCTCGGGGTTGTCCCGCGGCCGTGGATGAGCGAGATTCGATCCAGCCAGCGTCGAGGGCTCTGGTCTTGACGAAGCAAAGCTGCCGCGTTCGCGGCGCGGCGGCGACTGCTGAAGGAACGCCGCAAAGGCAGGCAGAGCTGTAGCGGATGGCGAGTCCTCTGGTGTGGATCTGCTGCGTCTCAGCGTGTGGTAGCTCTGCTGCGGAGGCGGTTGGCTGGGTCCCAGGCGTCCATAATGCTGCTCTTGTTTCACGTGACCGCCCTGCTGCGCGTAGCGGTGGAATCTTTCCATGCTTTCTTGCCAAGCGCGAGCGAAACACTGTTTGCGATACGATGGTGCGTTGGAACGGAAGGACGGACACTGAACGAGCGAAACTTGCTCACTCGCCGACTCGCGAGAGGTGACCACAGCGAGAGAGAGAGAGAACGGGACCAGCGCGACCGCCCAGTCCAGTCCGCTGATGGAAAGAAAAAGTGATTGACTTCGGATCTCATTATCTTTCTGGACCCAACGGTCCAAGCAGCAAGAAGCAAGAAGCTCCGCGATGAGCCACACTCCCACTCTCGAGCCCGAACCCCATCATCCATATGGATATGGTCTGCTGCATGACGCAACCTAATCGCCCACCCCGAAAGAACTGCAGCCCTGATGATGATGGATGGCTTCTGGTTCAGTCTCAAAATGCAACTGCAAGCTCGAGAGCCGTCTGCTGCCTAACGCTTTTCGCTCAACCCCTTGGTACAAATGGCCGATTTGCTCTTCGATCGGTTTGCTTGCTGAGGATTGCGGAAGATGAGCTCGTCATGCGTGAGCTTGGTGGTTGGTTGGTGGAGCCGAGCATTCGACGCGGCGTCGAAGGGATCCGCCAGAAGGTTTTGTGCTTTTGTGATTGGTCTTCAGCGAAATTTTTGCGAGTAAAGGGGGGCATTTACGGTATTATAAAACGCAGAGTTGGCGAGTGAACTCCAGCTTCAGGCTGGTTCTTATTTGCAGATGCATGTGCCCCCGGTGAGTACCGGCAAGGAGATTAAAACGAAAAGTCCCGTTTTTGCTTCTTTTGTATTCATTCTCCTCCAATGTGGGCAGTTTGTGGAGAATTTAGAAGTGCAGTGTACCGGTAATTTGGTTTCGAGTCACTCCCAAATCGCCCGATTATATTATTCTTATTAATACTAAATTTAGTCTGCTCCGTTCAAGAATGAACAATTCTGGTCTCTCTCATATCTTTTTTGCTGTTGCGAATCTTGAAAAACAAAAGACACGCACAGAAACTGCGCGCTTTGTTGCATCTGCTCAATTTCTGCAATATGGTTAACAGTTGAAACAATGCAAATAACTGCCTTAACATTCGGTCAGTTAAAACAAAAAGAAGGTTTTTTTTACGCAAGTGACTCCGAAAATTGTCCTCATCGAGGGCAAACTATATGCCTGGAAGCGCTGAGTCAGTTCGTCTTAACGATGCATAACGCACATCAATCAGCCATGTGCGGGTGACAAAATAGCGAATGCATTTCGCGAGGTTTTTCACTCAATATTGGGTAAATAGCCAATAGAACCTTGATATACCGGTATCGAATAGAGAAGCCAATACAGTGAGGTGCTGGCGCGTGCGGCTACAAGTTAGGAAACGTCCCCGGGTATTATTTAAATTGCGGCTTGTAACGGCTATACCGGTATCATCCACTGGATGTGGCTCCTTCCTCACTGATGCATCCTGAAGAGTGTGCCAAAGATTCGTTCTGCGTTCACAATTGCCTGGGATCTCATTTGTAAAGTGGAACTTTCATTTCTGTCTGGGGTGGTCAAGCTGGACTGACAGTCAAGCCCACCTCTGTGTACAAATTGCGGGGAGGGGTAATTTGCATCTGCAACTGCCTCTCGAGAGATTAACCTTAATGAGTGTACATTTGGTTTGGCATTCAGAAAAGCAAGGAACGCGACATTTTTTGTCGTAACATCAGAAGTACGCACCTAATGCCACCTCAGAAGTGCTGAGCCATCCATCCAATCATGGATCCATCAGCCCCCTCTTGCACAGGGTATCCCATTCGCGCGTGTATGCACTTCCCTGCGTTCAACTGGACAACGGAGTTTATCGTCCTGCTGCTGCGTAGATGGGAGGAGCGAGGGAGCGCGTCGCAGCGGGAAACAAAGCACAGAGACAGTGTACAAATGTGTGGTGTTCCCCGCTCGTTCTGCCTGGCGCAAACCGGGACTTTTCGACTTTCCAATACATCTGGCTGGCAGATACTGTCCCGGTGTGCACAACGATACAGCAGTAAACTGACTGGATCGAGTTTTTGTTGAGGCTTCAGTATAACGAACGCTAGAGCATCGAAATGCTGCACCTCTCTCTTTGTGATCTCCTTCCTTCCGCTGTCCGCTCGCACCACAAACCATCAGCACAGTGGCGGCTTTGACTCACGCGCTTCAACGAAACCCGCGAGCTCCTCGTTGATGTTGACGACCGTCGTGGCGTCGTCGTGGTCTCCGCTTTTTGCTGACTGACGGACCTCAATTTGCGGCTGAGCCCAACAGCCAGTTGTGTCTGTCTCGTGCGCGAGGGGCTCCCACCCCATCCGAAAAGTGCGTGCAATGACGTGACAACGAGAGGTCAGATCACCATTCCCTAGAAACACTCGCCATCTGACTTGTAATCAGAGTTGTTTACACAGAGTCAACTCAAAGAAGACCCGTATAAGCATATCCTTACTATGCATAGCTCCTTCAAACAGACTCGAGATCTGGATTCAACTGTAAATTCTTTGCTGCGATCTGCGGGCCAACGATCCCACTGTCGTGTGTATGTAAGTAAGTGTATCCACAGGCCAGCTTCTCTGTAGTTGATCTTGTACAGTGTACAGTGGTGAACGCGTGTCAAAGGCGACTTGCAGTGACCAAAATCAATGAAAACCTGTCAGGATGATAACACACCGTTGTGCACTGTATCGTGTGACTTGGATCCCATGATCCGCAAACTGCCGCGTGTCAATGTGTCCGTCTTCTTCTTCCACTGTCCGTTGCGTTACTGTATTATTTTATTTTAATAATAATACCTGGGACGCTGGCGACTTCACCCTTGCATACCCACACACGCATCAAGAATTCCATCTTGCGGGTTCAAGATCAAGCAGTCCATGCGATCTTCAAGGGGGTTTTCGAGATCGTTCTTCGATGGCGATGCCAGAGTTCCGGCGAAACGGCTCCCCTAAATTTGGTATTACGCGTGGGCCTCGTCCTAACTATTAGTTCATTTGATTCCCGTAGCGACAAAGACAAGTACAAACGAATGAAACTCTTGGTTGGTGGTTTAGTATTTCTGCTAAAGGGCGAGACTGTTGAACAATGGACAATTTTCTGTAGGAAAGCTATCTAAAATGATGGACCGAAGCATCGCTGCCGGAAGCCACGACCTGGAGATGGAGGTTCATTTGAAAGCACGGTAGATGACGAAATGGAGCTTTCCGACCTCCGGGTGCGAGTGCTGCTCCGGCATTTGGAAGGTTACTCCCCACAGTTGAAACAAAGAAACTTGGCCCGAAGCTGCGAGGAGGTCCAGCTTTGATATCAGTACAAGGAGCAATGTCCCCCCATTTCCACTCGCTCGCGTTCTTCACGACTGCTGTTATTACGCATAGGGAGTGTTGGGGCTCTTTTCTGTCTGAAAGGATCCCTCCGACGATCGAATGAATGAATTGAATACCAAAATAAAGGTAATGGATGACTCAAGGCACCGTGTGTGTTGTCAGACAAGTTCCCTCCCTCATCCCCCCCCGTGTAAACAACCAAGGAACACACTCAAAACTCTGGATGTGGGAACCGCACAGCAAACCCCACAGTCTAAATAGGAGGTTGGGTGACAATATCCATCGCTTTTGCGTCATGCAGCGGTCGTTAGTGGGATGGATGGATGTGGGGGTGGGGGTGGGAGCCAAGGGTGGTACTGTATCAGACGCGGCGGATCGGAGCTGGTGGCTCAGTCGTTTTTCAGGTCCGTTGTTGTTGCTGCGACCGTGCATTCTTCCATCCTTCGGGCGGTCGGTTCAGCTGGCCTGGCCAGTCGGACCGTGCCGGTCGGTTCATTTTCAAGCCCCACGGGTTAACAGGCGCGGGGGCTAAGTCACTCAGTCTCCGCTCAACCGTATTGCGCACAGCCACAGTCGCGGCGTCTCGCTGACGGTGTCCACTTGCGAACTCGCACTTGCTGTCTGCCTGTCCCTTTCACACGCTGCCTTCCATGGGAGGGTTTCGTCACGACGGCCAAGGCGGGGGCGACGCCAGGAGGGGGCATTTGGCAAGCTTTGGCGGCCCCGAGCACCTCCAGCAGCACTACCACACGATCAGACGCAGCAGGTCCACTCCAGAAGACCAAGGAGGAATTCCATCGGATCCAGCAGCGGCAGCGCACTCACTGCCTGGCTTTGCGACATTCCTGCGGCAGTCACCACCGCACCACGAACACAGCAGCTTTACGCCGGAGCGCTCAGCACTGTCTTCTCAATCGCGACAACGTCAGTTGCAGCGCCGTGAGGAACGCCAGCCCCACCACGGCAACTCAGTTTCAACGTTCTCGACCTACAATCATCTATTGGGCTCGGTCGAAGACGCGATCACGAGAACCCAGAGCCATAGATCATCCTTCAGCGACACCAGCGGCGGCTCGCCGAACCTGAACGAGTTCAAGAACATCACGATCAACAGCGCCTTCTCACTTATGCGTCCGTTAAAAACATCCACCGGTTCGTATCACATGAGCGATGACAGTGTCGGCAGTGAACCTGCCAGGACGCGTACGAGCTACAAGCCCACGGCAAACAGGAGCAGCGTCAATATCAACTTACCATTGCCACCGCAGCAGCAGCGTCCACCAGCGCGCACGTCGCGGTACCTGCGCGAAATCGACCGCCGCAACATCCTGCGCCGCATCGAGCAGGGCGAGAAGCAGGCGAACCTCGCGAAGGAGTACCAGGTGAGTCGCGCGGCGATCTCGAACCTCAAGCAGCGCCGCAAGAATCGCAATCGCAAGGACCAACGGCCGATTGGGAGGGAGCGAGCGTCCGAAGAGACACGAAGGTATGAGCACAGCGGCGGCAGTAACCAGGGACAATTACAGCAACTCAGTGAGCAGTTCGCGCGAGAGCGACTTGCCTTTAGTGGTACCAGTAATCATAATGCTCATCAACTCCGTGGAGGATTCCCGAGCAGCGTGTACTCGGGCGAGCGCTACGACTCTGCGAATGAGCAAGCCCGATCTTTGTCGCCGGTATCCTCCTCGTCAGGTGTGTCGCCCTACCCAGAAAGCGAGTTCGCGTCGCCGATGGAAGAGACTTTTGATCGAGTCATCGAAGTGAAGACTGTGGCGATGGAGATCCTGCTTACGAGACTGATCGGCCCGCGCGCGGATGCACAGACTTCCCAACTGGCAAAGTCACGGATCGCTCGACTGCTGCTTGAGAACGCCATCGGCGAATTCCCGACCCGAAACTTGCAGATCCCCATGACTACCTCAACCCCCTCGTCCTACTACTTGGGGGCGGCGTTTACAAAACCTATTTGCGCAGTCAAGATCTTGTCCGACCATGGTGTTGACGCATCAGCAGCGTTGCTCCACGAGTTCCAGACACTTGAACCGTTCTGCGAGATCGGATCCAGTGCGTTCACGTCCGTCTCGTCGCCGTCAAGTCAGAGAGCTGCTGGCACGAAATGCATCGTCCATCTACCGCAGAATATCCACGAGAGCAATGTCCTCCTACTCGTCGACTTGCTGGACGCTCGATCGAGCGAGGAAGTAGCCAAGGCGCTCCAGGTGAGTCGTGTCAGGCTTTTGAAGAGAAATTGGGTCTGTGAACTGACAAAGACCTGACTCTATTGCGTTGTTGCATTCGGCTGATTAGGCGATTCTGCGAGCGAGTATCCAGCAACGAAATATCTGCGTCGTTGCGATCTGCAGCCATGAACGAGTTCTCCGGTATCTATTGGAACTGTCGCCCCAACTGCGGATCGTCACAGCGAAAGTACTCGCGCATGAAGACCCAAGTAGCAGGGACATTGGCGACTTGCTCCGCTCAAGACTGCACTTCCAGTAGCAATCGCGACATCGCGACATCGTCACAGCAGAATGATATGATTTCGCAGAAACGAATAATATAATATATTATATTAACCGCTGGAGCCCATGAGCCACATTTCATGGGCCATCATCGTATTAGTACAAATACAATGTACTACAAGGCAAGCAGCGTTGAAGTAATGTGTAGGAGCAGTGCAACTGCGAAGTCGCTTCAAGCCGAGAGCAGGCTTGGAAGCTTGAGATACGCGAGACGCCTCCTGCGCTTCTGTGTGGAGCCAGCATATCTTGCCCAACCTCCTTGTCCACCATTGCGCATGCATTCGGCACAGCTTGCACGATATGCCTGACAAATACTCCAGGGCCAGTTCGTTATCGTACTGTAGCTTGGTCGTTTGTCTCATGGTCGCATGCTGCAAGAAATCAAGGCAGTATTATGTAATGGTACCTCATGGATGCACCTCTTGAGTTCCAGCATTCCCGGTCTCCTTCCTCGGCGTGCGCAATCCAAAAGCAAAACTCATCATCGCAATTTACGTTGAAATACAGTTGTACTGAAGAGCCGATTTCACGCCTCCTGCCTAACGGATACTCTCACAGGCACACCCCACGAGATCATGAGCTCCCAAAGGAGCAGATACAGATAAACCTTCCCAAAGTAATCCTTCCAAATCAATATTTTGTCTATTTGTGATCAAATATCCTCTCTCCATACTGTTCATATAGGAGGTCGATAATTTCTTTGATACTTAGAGTACTCGATACTCAAAATCGCCAAATATCACTCCTCATAGGTTGGATAAATCGCGAGTTTGACATGCAAAAAACGATAGTACAAGTGCTGAAGACCGCTGCAACACTTCTGTGCGTACGTATTAAACAACCTACACGCCTCGGGGATGCTCTATATGGAGTATGTACTGTAGTTATCGGATGAAGAGATCATCCTGACACTCATACTCGATTATTGTGCGTTATTGTCGTATCACAATGTTTTCATGCTGTTCATCACCTAGGATTCGTATTCGCCAGTGAAGATAGGTCAACGACGTCGAAAGTGCATTGCGTCAAAGCAGATATTAAATAGTGTTGTGAAAGGCAATGTATGGGATATCGCTTTGGCAGGGCCCTCTATTATAAACATCACCTGTATAGTAGCCCCTATTTTGTTTGCATATTCGCTAACCTGGAATAGTCAATTGGAATATCGTCCACCACACCTTATTGATTTGGGGAGGTTTATCTCCATTTCAACAGAAGGCGCTGTGACAATTGCGCAATCGCCTCGGCCGGATCGGATTGCTCCCGTGTAAACGTTTTTGGTGTGCGTCTCGCGCCGAAAGTTCAACTTGACAGCAGTGGATTGATTCCCTGTGAGTGCTGTTGCTGCAAGGCAAGCCAAGCCAAGCCTTGGGTCTCCAGAGTGTTCTGGTCCTGGGAGTGCATACTGAATGTCGAGCGAAAGCTTTCGTGACAGCAGTGAACTGCATCGGCACAGGTTGTTCGTTTTTTTGGGATGGATCGCATCGAATCGCGTCGTCGAGGTCGACGAGTTTGAGTAGCTGCTCGGTGGTCGCTGGGGGACAATCAGGAAAATATCAGCGAGCGCTTTTATGTATGCATATACTGAGGTACGGGCGCTTTGCTTTGATACAAAGCGATGGTCGCTGTGCTTATCGACGGATGGCTCTCAATGGCTGAAGCGTCAGAGGAGAGGAGAGTCCCAGCCAGTCAATCTCAACAGCTCTGGTGTATGCATTTGAAGTCCCACCTAGTGTGAAAAAGGAAGGAAGGAATGCAGGAATGAATGAGGCCAGCGATCTCCATCGAATCCTCCCTATTAATGGATATCTATCCTCCATGTGCATTGTGCCATTTCCGGGTAGTATTTGCCCTCCTCAGTTAGGCTCGCGCACTCGCTGCAGGCAACGAGGCATCGAGTGGACGTATTGTACAGGTTGTAGTCACCCTAGACGACGACGACAGCACATCCATTCAGGGATACTCTCGTTCTAATGCTCCGAACTCCTTGCCATTCATTATATACGTTTTCGCTCAGTTGCGTCGCGAGGTCCAATGCCAGAGCACCACAACACAGCATGCAATTGTAATACAACGTTCAGAAGTTGCGTACTAAGACTACCTTCGCCGTTGTTCTTGTGCCGCCGGAGAAGCAGTTGCTGGTGGGAGAGTCGTTGCAGCACCGCTCGCTGCAAAGACTTTGGCGGTGACAACGCGCACGTGCGGGAACACCTCCAATACCTGCGCGAGCGCTCGGTCGTGGCTGCAAATCGCGACGATGCAAACATCCTTTTGATGAGAACCGGTCCGCACGACTGCCTGGATCGCCAGCGCGACACCTTGCGCGGAACTGGAGCTCAGCGTGTCCACCAAAACCAGGATGTTGCTCTCGTGGACGACTGGCGGCAACTGGATATGGCACCCGCTGCCTACGGAGGAGGATGTGGATGATGCAAACGAAACCAATCCGGTCTCGCTGAGCGGCTCGATCCCCTGGAACTCTTGTAGCAGTGCTCCTTTTGCTGGTGAAGAGGTTGCTCCACTTTGTGGTCGACAGGACACAGCTACCGCGCATGTCGGCTTTTGAAATTCGATCCCCAAGTACGTGGATGATGCCATCGGCACAGGTGCTTGCGATTTGGAATTGGAAGCTGGCGACGGGACGGGGATCTCGATGTCTTGGGTCTGGAAAACGCTCGTCGCGTGCTCGAGAAGCAGGCGCGCGATTCGCTTCTTGGATATGTCGAAGATGCGCGCATCCGTGCGCTGGTCGAGTATCCTTGCGAACAGGACTTCGGTGGTGGTCGTATTCACTTGGAGCACGCGGTCCAGGTACTCCTTCGTGGCTTCGGTCTCGTGGCGTCCTATTAGCTGCAACGGCGAAAGCATCAGGCTCGATGAGGCAGCCTGGGAATGTGACGACAGAGACTCAGGATTCTCGCTCTCGAAGTGGGATCCGCACTGGCACTGGGCGATTAGGTGGTGGGGCGCATTGAGATCAACACTCGCCCGAGTTTGTGTGAGCGGATCCATTGATTGTTGCTCCGTGAGGTTGCGAGTGCGGCGCTGCTTGAGGTTCGAGATCGCTGCGCGACTCACTTGGTACTCCTTCGCGAGATCGGCCTGCTTCTCGCCCTGCTCGATGCGGCGCAGGATGTTGCGCCGGTCGATCTCGCGCAAGTACCGCGACGTGCGGATTACTGGCCGATGGTGCACTGAAAAGCTGATTCTGTTGCTGTCATTCGCCCTGGGCTTGTAATTGACGTGCGTTCGCGCCGCACCACTGCTTCCGGAACCGCTGGTGGTGCTGGAGCTGCTGGAGTATGCATGAAGTGCGTGACCGATCGACGGCTCCGTCGACGGTTGTCTCGATGCCGCGCTGGTCATCGCGATGCGCTTGAACGCGCCGAGGGTTGGCGAGCTGCTGCTCGCTTCGCTGTCGGTCGAGCTCCAGCTGGATTTGCCACTGTCTTGAGCACTTTGAGGCGGGGTGTGGATATGGTGCTGAAGGAAGCTCGCGATGCCTGGCAATGCCAGTTTAGCCCCATACGGGTGCTCTTGACCCACACCACTGCGGTCATCTCGGCTGATCATCTCTATGAGTACTGTAGCTTGTTCTCCGAGAGAGAGAGAGAATTGAGGAATGCCCACATGCGATGGCTGTGGCCACCTGGCCGAGTGTTGGTTAAATGGGGGGACTCGACAGGAGGTGAAGTTGTAAACAGCAGGGACCAGTCTGTTGTCTCGAATGACGCTCCTCGAACGAACGCGACGAAAGCTTTGCGGCTATCCAGCGGGTTGGCTCAAGGATTGGGAGAAACGGCTGTTCAATGCAATGCGCCTGGCTACCTGCACTATCTAGCAAGCGCGTCCCAATCGATTGACGAGCCAACGGAACGAGCAAAGCTGAGAGCTATTAGTGAGGATGAGATTGAGCGAGGGAGGTGGCCATTCTCTTGTCTTTTCGATTCGTCAATCGACCGATCGATCGGCCGAAGTCTCCCGAGTAAACACGGAGCACACCGCTCATACTCCGGTGGCTCAGCTGCATTTTTTGTTTTCAAATGTGAGAATACGTGGTATGGCTTTGGAGACAACATAGAGGTGCAGGCAGTGTTTGGGACATCAAGACGAAAATATTGATACCTCAACATTATGAAATGATAATGATAATGAGGTGTATTGAGGAACGCTTAAACGACCAGCAATATCCATCCCAAGCACTACCCCCCGGAGGCGGTCAACATTATGGAAGCACTGAACAAGCCCCAGTCTATTATCCATAGTAATAACCTGAGTCTGAAACTTAATGGGGGCGTGAACTTTTGTTCAGCACAATCTCGTTTTCAGTCAACCCGACAGCCCAAGAGTGAGTGTTCGGATGGGTCGGGAGGCTGCCTCTATGCGGTTAACCTAAGTTCTGCAGTGCAGTGTTCCTCAGCGGGCGGAATCTTGAGCTTGGACTCATATTACGTACAATTGCAGCAAGAGTCCAGTTGCCAAAGCCGAAACCCTGGGGTGGGGATTCTTGAAGCAGTGGCCAACAGGATCGCGAAAAAAAACTGCTTCGAAAAGAAGTGACTCACTTCTGGTTGCTGTACCGTTCGGTTCTGTTCGCTTCAACGATAGCCCCCCTTTCGGGGTTTCGGGATTTGCGAGCCAAGCGCCGAGCGAGCCGTGCGCTCCAACACCAATCACCGTCGTTTGGTCCCTTTGTGTTGCTTCGCCACTTGCGTGTCTCCCATCCCACCGGACTCGTCGTGCATGCTCATTGTTTATACCCTCCATTGACGGTGGTTGTCAACAAAAGTTGTGGTTTTGGTCCGGACTGCTGTGAATCGAACTCGAAACAAGGGCTGGCTGCCTGACTGACTGGCAGGCTCAGCGTCCCCAGTTGCCAGTTGGTTCTGCATGCAGCCTCAAATCTCGGAAGTCGTGCAATGGGTGACGTGCCACCAAATCGTTTGGACACCACTTCCAAAGATTCGGGAAAATGTCCGTGGGGTTGTGCAAGCGACGAGTCCAGTGGATGCTCCGCCTGCATACTCTCGTTGTGCATACTGTTCATATATGCGTACAATTAGATGTGGGAAGCGCAAGTTGCAAGTCCACACTCGGCGTTTCGCAACAATAACCGCGTATTTAGCGTCCTTCGCTCTACAGCAGCACAGCAGCGTAGTTCTTTGGGACTGTGAACACACACAATGATTATGACCTCTGTCAATTAGAACGCACGTGCATGGTGTAAACAAGATATGCGTGAGTCTGTCTGTCTGTATGTCCGAACAAACGAAAGCGAGGGCTACTTGGATTGCGGTTCGTGAGTCATTCTCTGCGCTGGGAGGGAAACATAAACATGGGCGACAGAAAACTGGGAGACGACCATCGCTCGCCCGCCGCGCGAAGAGTCCGAGCATTCGCACAGAGTGATCTATGTGGATTTGCTGTTGGACAAATCCGTTTGTGGTGGTGCTGTGGAGCTTTCAGGACAGACAGCAGGCACTCTCTATTGACGTGTGTGGTCTTTCGTTGCTGATGTCTACTGGAGAACTGGCTACAAGAAGCAAATGGCACTTGTGGCTTGCAGCTACACGCAAGAGCTCTGCCAGTCGCTCGCTCGCATTGACAACTGTTCTGTTCCGACCCAGGGAGTCAAACTGGCAGCAAGGAACAATATGAGTCGAGCTTGCCCAGCTGCTCCTATCGGACACCAGCACTTCTGCAATGGGCACAACTAGCACCGGTGCCTTGCGTACTGCTTTGGTGTAGCCGATCGATCTCCTTTCTGTGAGGCGAAGGCTCACTCAGCTGCGTGAAGTGTATGTGGCTGCTCTCAATACGATCAAGTATGCAGTTCGTAGCAGAAGGATTGGTGTAGTGCTTCTTACAGTATTCACCAGTTCTACAATGTAAATACATATCTAAGACCATTTCGCTCAAAAGTCACGGACGATGACGAAGCTCAAGCAAGTCTCGGTACGAGCGCGTGCCAGTCAACTCGCTAGCTCCTACGGTGTAGGGATAGTCCCAACACTACCGAGAAGGCAGCAGTCGCGAGTGAATGCGGTCAACAACTTCGTCAATGCACGCCAGCGCACCATGCGCGAGTGGTAACTTCACTGTGAGAACTCGCACATGAGGGAACGCCTCGAGCAAGTGAACGAGAGTGCGCTCGTGGCTGCACATGGTGACGACGCAGACGGCTCTCTCCGCTACGCCAGCAAACAGGAGCGCCTGTGATACCACAACACAAGGCAACGCACAGCAACGCACCGTTAGCATCGACTCTTCCTTCTTGGGGGCTCAGTGGGGATTCGAAGTGGTACGAACGTACCTGAACGGCCCTCACGAGCTCTTGGGTGGAAAACGAACGCAATGAGTCTGCGAGAATGAGCACGTTGCTCTCGTAGACATGCTGCGGCAGCTGGACCTGGAAGGCGTCGTCGTCGTCGTTGTTATTGGAAGTGAACGAGATAAAACCGGTCGGATACCAACGCAATCGCACAGACAGGCTTGAGAAACTCAGTGCCCACGTAGTAGGGGGACGATGATGACGATCGAGTGACTGAAATTTCGACAGCTCTGGTTGGGAAACTAGCTAGCGCTTGCTCGAGAAGCAGTCGCGCGATTCGCATCTTGGCAACTTGAGCAGTGCGTGGGTCTGCTTGCTCGTCGATTAGCCGAGTCACCAGAATCTGCAACGTCGGCGTGTCCATTTGGATCGCTCTTTCCTTCTCCATCTGCTGTTGCTGCAGGCCGCGCACCTGAGCAGTAGATGGCGGACGTGAGTCTCGGTCTTTCAGATCCTCGCTCTCAGAACTGTGGTAGCTGCCGACTGACAGCGGACTCAAGACACGCAGTTGACTGTCGTCATTCACAGGGTGGCTGTAGATCTGGTTGCTCTCAGGCATTCGCTCTGGTGGCTTGAGATCATGCTGCTCCATGTGATTATGCTTGTACTGTTCGTTGTCTATCGCCAGCTCTTCATGCTGTCCGTTCAAGGCGTCTCTGTTGCGCTCCTTGCGATTTCGACGCTGCTTCATATTCGAGACCGCGGCGCGACTGACTTGGTACTCCTTCGCGAGGTCGGCCTGCTTCTCGCCACTACCAATGCGACGCAGAATGTTGCGCCTATCGTATTCGCTCAAGTACCGCGTAGTGCGCAACACCGATCGGTTCTGCGCCATCGAGCTAGTAGCGGGGTTCCCCCTCGGCTTGTAGCTCGTGTGCAACTTTGTCGCGGCGCGTCCACTACCACTGCTGTCGCTGCCACCTGTGTTTGTTCGGCCAAAAGAGCGGTGGCGCGATGGAGCTGTGCTGCTGGCAATACATTTTTTCAAAGCCCCGCGGAGGTGTGGCGATGAGCTGCTGGTATCCGAATCACCCAGCGAAGAGCTCCTTGGAATCAATTGTCTGCTTCGCCCGAGCGCGAGAGTTTGAATAACCTCACTGTCATCGCGCTGGCTGTCCTTGGAGGTGGTAAACGGCATGCGCTCAGGGCTTGGTCCTGAGAAAGACAGGACAGAGTTCATCGAGGTGGCCCGCTGGAGGCTTCGGTGCTGTGGCAGCGACTCTGAAAACTGGAAGAACGTCGCGATCCCTGGCAGTGATGATGGCATCAGTGCGTTGCTGCTCCTTCCCTGCTTTGAGTCGCTGTGCCACCGCTGTTGTTGCCGCCACTGGAGCTGCTTGTACCCTCCAAACCTCGTCTGGAGCTCGTGGCCCACGTCGGGGGCGTCGTCCATCGCGCGTGTGTGTCTTGCTGAGTGATCTCTTTGACAACGGCGGCGATCGTTATTCGATACTGCCTGGCGATCGCGTCCCCTCGTGAGCTCACACATCCACTCAGAAGACGTGTGTGTTGGCTGGGGAAAAGCACAGAAGTACGAAGCAATTTCGAGAACGGAGAAGGAGAGAAGACGCTGCTGAATCTGCGACTTGGTTGTTTCACACCGTCCGCGACCTTCGAGAGACGCAGGTTCCGATAAACAGGAAAAAAAGGAAACAACTCGGTCGGTCCTGTATGTGACGCTGGCCTTCTCCTCTTTACGAAGTGGAAACCACTGCAAAATGGAACGCGTCCAACGATGACGCTGCGCCCGTGAGCGATCAACGCGGCGAGGATTGCGACGAATCTGTGGAGACTGATGGATATTATAGTGGGAGCTCCTGGGAAATTCCAGAAATTCACATGCCACACATTAGTGAAATATTCGAGGGTTTATTAGGGATAGAAACTCGTTTGATAGTTTGGACACTGATATCCAAACTATCATACGATCTGGAGATCGATCTCCAATTTCGATAAAATATTATTTAAAAAGTATAGAAAGTATCGAATTTTAATTTAAAAACCAATTAACAAGAAATACGAAATAACAGTTTGTTGGAACTGCTGTACCGGTAGTATTAAAGTGAACTGGTGGCGAGAGGCAGCCTGAAGAAGGCAGCGGACATGCTCGGATCGCACGCAGCACCAGTCGCAGCTATTAATATATGCAGGCTGTCTATTATTCCGCTCGAGTGACCACTCGGTCCATTTGTGCGTGATGCTCGCTGAAGTTGTGGGTTCAATAACGCACGATCGTTTCAGCTTTGCGGTATACTCTTGAGTTGCCAGTGAATGAATGAAGATATGAATACCTCCAGTAACTATCTCTGCCCAAACGAGGTGAGTATTCCCAGGAGAGCTGCATTTAGATCACGAAATACGTTGGATTACAAGCACAAAAACAAATGTCATCAGCTCTCATCACAAGTTATGCTTCACGCACACCGCGTGCCTTGTTCATGCGAAGCATTCAACGAACATTCTTCATAATACTGTATATATATACTAGTAAACCTGTGGTCCGAACGGCTGGAGCTCAGCGACTACCTTTCTTGGATACCTCCTATCTGTCTTATCTCGGCCACTCAGTGAGATTCGCACGAAGTTGCAGGTGATGGCGTTGACTGACGTTCCTGAAACGTTGCTGTCAAGCTGCCTAATTCATGATGACTGGGCTTGTAAATGTTTGAGCGTTTTGTTGGTAACACAGCAGACGAGACCCAAAGATCCGAGAACAAATGATCCTGAAAGGATGATGCATATTTTATACAGGACATCTGCATATCAACTTATCGAGACCAGAGCCAACAACATTCAGATTTTTTGGATCAGTTGCCTGCGAGATCGACTGACGGCCCATCGATGCGGTTGCACGATCCTCGCAATCAATCCTTGATTGATGTAGAAAACGTCGTCCAGTTAATGCGCCCCTCCTGTAGATGCGTTTGCTATTAAGCGGTGTGATTGCCCGAGCAATCAGCCCCCACGACACGGGATCCGAAATCAATACAGTAGTCGCTCTATATACTTACACTGGCTGCACTTGAGTCCATCGCTCGCAAGATGTTGCATCAAAAAGTGGCAGGGACACGTTTTCTTGTATTTGAAATTATTCCACGAGCTCGATGTCCGTTGTGCGTTCGAGGGTCCTTTCGTTTTCCGCATGCATCAGCTCCTACGAAACCTGTGCGCACTTTCACAACAAGCTCTCAAATTGATGGTCGTGGGCCCTTCCCATCCAGTCCTTCAATCCTTGAAGGGTTTGTTTTCAGCTGCTCTCGTTTTTTTATCCTAACAAATGTAATAAAGCGTCTTGCTTTTCCAAACAGTGAGAAAGAGTGGGAGCATGCGGGTTCACCGCCTCAGCGTTCTCTCTCTCTCTCTCTCTCGAGAGAGAGAGAGTGGGAAGACGCGCGAAACACTTTGGACTCGAAGATTCTGGAAGAAAAATCCGACCTCGCGGGGTGTTTGTTGTTGGAAGCGGGATTCGTGTGAGCGAGGCTGGTGCGGATGTGGACACACCGAGCTTCGGGAAAGAACTGGGACCAGGAGTTTGAGACAAAATGCAAGTGTATGAGACTTTGTATGAAGGAATGAGTGGTCATGATAATAATGATAATGATAATGAGGTGTATTGAGGAACGCTTAAACGACCAGCAATATCCATCCCAAGCACTACCCCCGGAGGTGATGTCATGCTGGGTCGGGTCTATCTACGATGTCGTCACACGACACCCCGAGCGGCAGCCC
>JAASGK010000440.1:0-24052 GCA_023334195.1 Globisporangium emineosum
AATTGCTGCACAGCCGTGAACACAGTACCGTCGCGAATCATCATGTTGTCTCCAGAAGAAGTAGTGAACTGGAAGGATTCTCCACCATATTCGAAGAGTAACGTCGAGTGTGCGAGGAGAGACGAATCTTCGCAGGTGTTGAGCATGCCGCTGGAGTTCGGTGTTTGCTGGAGACTGTTCCGGAACATGGTGTTGGAATGGGTGCAATCGCCTCGGCTCTTTGCCACTGCATAAAGACAAGTAGATGACCTTGGACGAAACTGCTGGGAACCAGTCGCACTTCAGGTGGGTCGTTACGTGCCATGGCCACAGCGGAGTCAATCTTGAGTACGATTCAGGAATCAGAGAGGTGTCCACACCAGAGGGTAAGACCCGGTAGAACACCTGGGATAGTTGGTGATACAGAAAAGCAATGTTCCGTGCTTGTGCATTTGGGAGCTCGATGACGAGATACACCGTGGTTGCAAACGTCTCGAGAGTCGACCATTGGAGTCTTGGGGTCAGAAAATCTTGGAGAGACGTAAAGCCACTCGCAGCGAGCTGGGACCGCACCAGAGTGTTTCCAGAGCGCCACAATGGACGTCGTTGGGCAGCGTTTGGATTACTTTGGTACTGCCACTGGGGGTACCGATTATTCCAAATAGGTGCCGTCAAGTATACGCGCTGGCGGTCAGCTGCCGGGAGGGTCTCCAGGTTGAGTTTTTTCGTCTGAGTTGCCCAAGTTGTCAGAACCTCGACCCACCATGGGCTCAGCGAGCTCGGATGGCGATCAAACCACTTGTGGGGTGTTGGCATCCAGAGGGCGCCGAGGGGCACCCTTGGTCCAGGCCCGGGCTGGATATCGGCCAGTTGCGCGAGCGAGATGGATAACCAGCCGAAGCACCTGTGCACGAGGTGGTTGGAGGCTGCAAGTTGCTGGAGAAGGTTGAGACGCTGTCGCCGGATAAAGCACTCGACATTCGGTAGGCGGAGAGTGGGGGTTCCTGGTGCGTGGTACAGCCATTCCTTCGCGAGTAGGAGTGGAGCCGTGGAGGATTCAGCCGTCGCTCTGATCACATAGTTTTTTAGCATGCGTTGCCAGTCCGCCACCACCGTTTCTGGGATGTAGGTTACTGCAGAACAGTACCAGAGTTGAGATGCCATCAGTGCCTGGGCTAAAATTTTCCTGCCTTGTAGGGTTTTCGCTCGCCACTTCCACACAGAGAACTGGGAGTAGAATTTGGCATTGACAGCGCTCAGGCGGTCTTCATGGAAGACTCTCTGCCCAAAGGGAAGTCCGAGGTACCGAACCGTTTCCTCTGGCTGTAAGACTCGCAAAACAGGGTGTGCGTGGTGTATCTGGTTCCGGTTGAGGGGAAGGACCGTCGTCTTTGCGACATTGATTCACGTACCCGAACATTTGCAATACAGTTTCACGACGTCGATTTGTTGCTCAGCATGTTCCAGAGTACCCGACAGGAGAGCAGGATCGTCTGCAAAGTACATCCCGGTCGTAGGAGGAAGACCTGGTAGCGCCAACCCCACTTGAGGCTGCGCTCGAATTGCACAGCACAGAGGCTCCAGTGCAAGGATAAACAACAACGGCGAAAGAGGGTCGCCTTGTTTCACGCCTCTGGATGGGAAGATCGGGTCCAGTACATGACCATTGATCGTGAGGCAGACTTCTGTGCGTGTATACAGCAGTTTCGCCCATTTGATGAGCTTCGGACTGAAGTTGAAGTGCTGCAGCATTCTCCAGAGGTATTCCCAATCCACGCGATCATAGGCTTTTTCGAAGTCCACCATCATCGCGTAGGCTTCGATATCCAGAGACGTGACGAGCTCTTGTAGGTCGAACATTGTAACGAGAGGGTGCTGAATGTGCCTTCCTTTGACGAATCCCGACTGGTCGCGGTGAGTGATGTGATCCATGACTGGGCGAAATCGGTTCGTCAACACTCTTGCAAAGATCTTCATATCCACAGGAATCAGCCAGATTGGTCGATAGTTGACTGGATCTTTTCGATCCCCCTTTTTGTGGAGCAGGCAGATAATCGACCGGCGTTGGTCTGGAAGGAGTAATCCGCGACGACACTGGTCATTGAAGACACAAAGCAAGATGCTCGCAAACAGCTGTGGGTCAAGTTGGTACACTTTAGCGGGGATGCTATCATGTCCTGGAGCCTTGTAAAGGCTCATGCTCTTGATAGCATCCACGAATTCCGCTGCGGTAAGTTCATCGTCGAGCTCCTCCTTCGCTGTCTCGGATAGCTTCGCCAAGCAGTGCGACAGCAGATTACTTCTGGTGTCTGCAACGCTTGTGTCGGCACCGTCCGATACACTCCCTTCTCCGTCCCCACCAAACACTGTTGCCCGAAATAGCAATTCGTGGTGGTGGAAATAACAGTTCCCTAAAAATAAATACTCTCGCAAATTTTGTTGAACAAAATTTGCCAGAGTATTTATTTTGTGAATGGAAGATTAGCTCGATTGAATTGACAAATTCAATCCATTGAGCTAACAAACTACTAAGTTTGCTTTAGCATTAGCTCCATTCCTCGCAGCATTAGCTCCATCCATATCCTAGTACTTTCAAGTACACAAGATCTCAATTGCAATTGAACACTCCAGTGAGGAGCTAAAAAGATTCATAAATAGCGCGATCTGGTCTATCTTTCAGGCAGCAAGCTTGCTCTCGACCCCCTCCTCCTTTTCTTTCTTATCTTTGCCTCTCTTTTATAAAATCGTGCAGCACGAATTCGAGTTCGGCGCCAGCGTGCACGGTCCGTTCTTTACCTCCCACTCGAGGTACTCGATGGCTTCTCGCTGGAACGTCTCGGGACAGACAAAGTCCCAGTTACTGTACGCGGCCTGGTCCTGCTCCGAGATCTTCACGCCTTTGACAATCGAAATGTCGAACGACCCGATGTCCGCCTGCGACGCCGCGTTGATCTCGTTGTCTGGCACAAACGGCGGTGTGATCATCATGTTCTCCATCTTCACCCAGTCGACAGGATCAAAGAACTTCATGCGCCGCACTTCCGCGGCCCCGTTCGCACCGAGTCTCTTCGCTGGGTCTCGGATCAGCAGTTCTGTTAGTGAAAACACACACACAAAGTTAGCCATGGGATTGCTCCAAGCATCAGATGATACACCAACCAAACCACTTACGCTGGATCAACTCGGCGGCTTCGGGAGAAAAATACTTGGGGTCGTACGATGGCGTCAGTTCCAGAGTCGCCTTGTCGTACGCCTGCTGCTTGTCCTCGTGAAGCGCTTTCGCTTTCGATGTGCGGAACGGGCATTTCCCATACAGCAGCTCGTACACCAGACAGCCGTAGCTCCACCAGTCGACAGCGTGGTTGTACACCATGCGCTGCCCGTTTTCATCGCGCAGCAGCATCTCCGGAGCCCAGTAGCCTCGCGTACCGCAGCGTCCAGCCAGCGTTGGCGTCACTTCGACCGCCAAGCCGAGATCCGAGATGCTGCAGTTTCCTTTCTCGTCGAGCAGAATGTTCTCGGGTTTCAGATCGCGATACACAATGTTCTTCTCGTGTAGATGCTGCAGTCCGAGCAGGATCTGCGCGGCCCAATACCGCACCTGGTTCTCTGTAAAGCGAGATCGGTTCAGGTGGAATGACAAGTCGCCTCCTGTTCGCAAGTCCAAAACCAGAAACAGCTCATCTGGTGTCTGGAACGCGTACTTCAGGCAGACAACGAACGGGCTCGAGATCATCGCGAGGATTTTCCGCTCGGCGAGACAGAGCTTCTCGGCGTGTTTCTTCTTGATCATCTTCTTGTTCATCACTTTCATCGCGTACAGCGACGCCGATGTGCGCTTGATGCAGCCGTTCACCATGCCGAACCCGCCGCGACCGAGCACGCGGAGCACCGTAAAGTCTTCTTCATTCACGCGCTTGGTCTGCAAATACAAGAACGAGACCAGACGCTTGTGGAACACGCTCACTCGAAAGTCCTTGAGATGCATCTGCTCGAGACTGTACAGCACGCACGCCTCGAGCTCATCGAAGAGCGATGGTGGACAGCTCTTGATGACGTCACTGGACGGTGTCTGGGCATTTCCGCGATCGCCGCTTCGTCCACTTGTGCTCTGGCTGGTGCCTGGAGACGTGCTGTGCGACTGGTGGTTCGAAAACTCAGCTTCCGCGTCCACTCCACCGAGTGGCGTGCCTGCACCACCACTTGCTGTCTTCCCCACTGGAGCCTTGCGCTTGATCACTAGCCCTATCCGAGCCACAACTTCTCCACCGACTCCGATGGGGCTTGACTCGGACGCACACTCTTTGTAAGTGTTCCCGATCTCCGAGACTTTACATGTCGACTCCCCTTTTCGCCAAAAGATGATGCCGTTTGTCGTGATCGACGCGACGTTGAGATCCTTGAGCGAGCCGAGCGTGAACCTCGAGCTACCCTGACGCCCCGACTCGACCCCTTCAGTATCTGATGGTAAGCCTGGCGACTGACTGGACAGCGTTGGCGCTGGCGACGAAGTGACTGTCGATACTGGCGATCCAGAGACTCGGTGCGAGTCGGGACTCTCAGCTGGCGGCAGACCAATTGGACCAGCCGACGAACTACCAAATTGAGGCGCCACTGCACAGAACTGGTCCCAAATCTCTTTCGCTTTCATGACACGCTGGTCGAGAGCCACGAGCGCTCGAAACTTGGTCACTTCAGTCAGAAAATCCAGCTTGCGCACACCGTGCTGCTCTGCGTCGCAAAAGCGGCGCAGGAAGTAGAACCCGAGCGGCTGGTCAAGGATATTTTCCAGCCCGAGCCAGTCACTCCCCAGCGACCGCTCCTGCTTTTCGACAAACTGCGCCAACTCGGACTGGCTCGGATTGTAGAACGCCGCGCTCGGTCCACGGTGCGCGTTCGTGACTGCACCGATATACTGCGCATCCTGGATCGCATCATGAAGTTCGTCCATAGTTGTTTACTCTTGCGTTCTGTCTCTTGTCTCGTCAAAGCTCGCTGGACACGCGCAGCTCGACACGACACCGCTATCCCACGAAGCTTGAGTGATGAGGTAGCTCCTACGCGAGTGCGTTGAAGCCTTGATCGAGCGAGACAGCGACAAAGTGCAAGCCCTCTCTTTCTCCACTCCACTCTTCTTCTGCGTCTCGGCGCAAATATGCTGTTGCTGCTGTCTCTTGCGAGTTCTTGTCGCTCTCGTTTTATCGCAACCGTGGGCACCAAGAATAGCCGTGTTCAGAGGAAATAAGAGATGCTGGATGCTTTTGTGGCGTTGATAGTGGGTGGTGCTGCTGAAGACTGATCGCTGGCTCGCCCTGTTTGTCTCCCGAAGCGCCGCGGAGCTTTAAATATCTTCTTGTGTGGATCAATCTTTCTTATTTGAAATAGATCGGGAGCTGGCGCTGGCGCATTTATAAACCGCTCTCGGTGTGTGGGAACGCGCACTCTGTGCCTCTGCGAGCTATTTCGAGCCAACAACGAGAACAAGAAGGTGAGGCGCACTGCACTGCGTGATGAGAACACTGGTCAGTATCAACGTACGCACTTACTTCAGTTGCTTGCTTGTCGAGAGCTGGCTGAATGGATGGCTTCTTGCTGCTTGGCTGAGCAAGTCCCGTCGATGCTTATTGGCAAGGTTACTGCTCTTCTCACGAGCGCATTCGCAATGGGCGCGCTTGTTGGAGAATGGCTTCACTGCCGCAAGTGTTCACTGTGAACATGGAGGGAAGAGCGCCGTCGCTGCTGTCACTCCAGCTTGATGAGGATCTGCTGGTACTGTAGCGGCTGATTATGGTTGTACAGCACCGCGCCTGCAGGTCTGTCCTGTAGTGTAGTGTATCCACTATAGAGAGCTTTGAGTTGCTTTGCTTGACGTCGAGTTCTTCTTTCTTTCGTGCTTTTTGGTTCTTCTTCATGTTTCATGGCCCAGAAATGACAAGATGTACCCATTTTCAGCCAATGAAGATGGAGAATTTAGAAAAGGAAGATTTTTATTGGCGGAAATCATGTTGAAGCTGCGACAGTTAACAGAAACAGCGCACCACCGTGGCCTTGAAGTGGCTTCAAGCCGTGCCGTTGGACAATGCAGCGTGCATTGATTGTTGCTAAAGTGATGACTACAAGTGCCATCATATTCGCGTTGTTCATTTGTATTCATCTGTGCATACATCATCCTATTGTTCCTATAGTACACCAGCGCTTGTTGCTGTCTTCACACACACGCCACTTGCTTGTTTGTTGGTTGGCTTGCTTCGCTTGCGCCCATCTCGTCCGCGCACTCTTTTGCACTCAATTGCCGCGGCTGCTGTGTGATGACGACTCGAGTCGAGGGCCGTTGGTTGCGAGCGCGTACCGCTTGTTCATGAGCGTATTCGCGGAGCACGGGATCATGAACTGCGGGATCGGGATGTCCGCCGACGAGCTCCGGCGCAGGCGCACGGGGAGGTTCGCCATCATCGCGCTCCAGTCGTCATCTGTGGCGTCATAGTTGTTGTCGCTGGTGCTGACTTGAGTGGCAGGCGACATCATGGCGCAGTGCGAGTACGGTTGGTGATGCTGTTGCTGCTGGTGGAAAGCAAGCGGAGCGAGGTGCTGGTTCTGGTATCGGTCCATTGTTGCTGCTGGACTGAGGTGCTGCTGGGTTGCTGCTGATTGGGAAATGTACTTCCTCCTGGTTGATAGCTGCTCCTGGTGGAGTCCACAGAAGAAGCAAGACTCAAAGTCTTTCTGTCACCCGCTTCTTTCCATCATCATCGGTCTTTTTTAACTTTTCACTTCTTCTGGTGGTCAGCTTGATAAGCAAGGCGCACCTGTAAATTTGGATGACCTTCTACAGAAATTCCTTTCATTTTAGAGTGCTGTATCGGAAATTCACTGTCAGAACACATAACCTTGACAATGTGAATACGACTCTTCGCGATCTTTGCCAGTTGGGATTTGTGTCCTGCGCACATTTTCCCAGCTGGTGCTCTGAATCTTCCAAAGCTTTCGCGTGCTGCTTTTTTGCCCAAAGACAGACTGCGATATCCACTCGCAGCCACACTATATGCGCACTGTATCAGCGGATCATGCAGAGGCTGCGCGCAAACACCACCAGCGGCGTGATGGCGTGCGCAATTGGAAAGCCGCTTTGAGTTCCCGTCACCTTTACACACGAGACACTGAATTGCTAGACAGGTCGCTGAACTGAAACAAAGTGTGGTTGGTGGGTCTTGTATTTGGGTAGCGGCTGTTCTGTCTCGAGCAGTACCCTAGACGACAAAACCAAATTATCCGCCTCAAACATGTTCGTAACGGTACACCGCGAGTGGGTTGTTCACGGCCCGAAAGCAAACAGAATCCGACGTGATCTTGCATCACGCCCGTTTATGCACGCATCCAAAAAACGTTGGCGAAACAACCTCCCAAAACAAATCCCTTTTTAAAGCATAATTCGTACCACAACTTCAAGTAGCGCACCCCATTTCCGTACATTCTGCGCGCCGATTAACCTCTTATAAAGCGTAGACGCATAAATCTATTGATTTCTGTTGTTTCCAAAGCATTAGGTATTGCAGTGCAATCGGTCCAAAATCTGTCCAAAATCTTTGTGGCCCATCACAAAAACAGCCATTGCATCGCGCTTGATCATTCGCGATTTCGATCGACCACAGGGTCTTCGCAGTCTCCGCCTCCATTATCAACAGCAGCAGCATGTTCCCGAAGGTGATGCAACGCGCCGCCAAGGCCTCGGGCGCCGTCAAAACCGCGTACGTGCCTTGCTCTCTTTCGTGTGCTCCGCAACATGCGCTTTTAAGTTCGCTTCAAGCGCAGCGAGCGCGTTGCCGGAGATGTAGAGCACTTCGAAGTCAAAATCTGCATGAATGCTCACACGTTTGTACCTTTTTGCTACTGTATAACAAACAGCATGCAGACGCGTTCTTTCGGATACATGTCGACGCTCCCAGAGGAGCACCAAATGCTGCGCGACATGTGCCAGCAGTACGCTGCGAAGAGCCTGGCGCCGATCGCCGGCGAGCTCGACCGCGAACACAAGTTCCCAGCGCAGCAGGTGAAGGAGATCGGTGAGATGGGGCTCTTGGGCGTCGCGATCGACGAGGAGTTTGGCGGTGCTGGACTCGACTACCTGGCGTACGCGATCGCGATGGAAGAGATCAGTCGCGGCTGCGCGTCCACCGGCGTGGTCATGTCGGTCAACAACGTGAGTGCACTATGATTCCCTTGCTTCGTATGATACCGCAGACATCTTTCTCTAACTCTTGTCATGCTCATGCAGTCGCTCTACTGCGCGCCAGTTGAGAAGTTCGGTAACCAGGAGCAGAAGGAACAGCACTTGACGCCATTCGCGAGCGGCCAGAAGCTCGGCTGCTTTGGTCTGAGCGAGCCAGGCAACGGCA
Organism: Globisporangium emineosum; assembly: GCA_023334195.1. Lineage (NCBI taxonomy): Eukaryota > Oomycota > Peronosporomycetes > Pythiales > Pythiaceae > Globisporangium > Globisporangium emineosum. Next base: position 8,373 of record JAASGK010000440.1, read on the forward strand.
GCGACGCTGGTGCCGCCTCCACCACTGCGCGCTCGACCAGCAGCGGCTACGTGCTGAACGGGACGAAGGCGTGGATCACGAACGCCCATGAAGCCGACCAGGCGATTGTGTTCGCCACGACCGACAAGTCGCTCAAGCACAAGGGCATCAGCGCGTTCATCGTGCCAACCAACACACCTGGCTTCTCGCTCGGCAAGAAGGAAGACAAACTCGGCATCCGCGCGTCGTCGACCGCGAACCTGATCTTTGAAGACTGCGAGATTCCAAAAGAAAACCTGCTCGGCAAGGAAGGCGATGGCTTCAAGATTGCGATGGTGCGTTTGCTTGGCTTTTTACCTGCTTGTGTGCTTAGTCTGTGGGCTTTGAATCTGATCGCTTGTTGTCGATGATATCGTAGATCACCTTGGACGCTGGTCGCATTGGTATCGCCTCGCAAGCGCTTGGTATCGCTCAAGCCTCGTACGACTGCGCTATTGCGTACGCCCAGTCGCGCAAGACGTTCGGTGTGCCAATCGCGAAGAACCCGATCATCCAGGGCAAGCTGGCGAAGATGGCGATGGAGATTGAAGCGTCTCGCTTGCTCACCTGGAAGGCTGCTGCCGAGAAGGATGCCGGTCGCCCATACACGAAGTTGGCTGCGATGGCGAAGCTGAAGGCGTCGGAGACCGCCACCATGGCGTCTCACCAGGCGATCCAGGTGCTCGGCGGCATGGGCTACGTGTCCGACATGCCAGCGGAACGCCACTACCGTGACGCGCGTATCACGGAGATCTACGAAGGTACCTCGGAGATCCAGCACCTCGTCATCGCTGGTGCCCTGAACAAGGAGTGGGCGGAAACCAACTAGAGGAAGAGAATATGTGGTCGAAAAACTATTGAATGTCGGAGCCTTTTAAGATCAACCATCTCTATAAGAACTGTAATAAGAAGAAAACAAAACATGACAAAATTGAAAAGCAACCCCAACTGACATTGACTTGTTCGTGAGTGCCTTTGGTGCTTGTGTCATAATCTTGCAGTGGCGGGTTTGTTAGAATGGACGTACGATTTCAACAGAGTGCTCACAGATAAGCACTTGCAACTACGCTGCTCTTCACGGAAAGAGCCATTTGACTGCCTTCTAGATTGGCGGGTTATATCCGTCAGAAACGCTTCGAACCAGCACCAACTGAGGACACGAAGAAGCTGTGGATGCAGCTATGGGGAGAACTGAGCGTCGAAGTCGCAGCAAACGAGCACACGCAGATTGTAAGATTGCCAACAAAGACCAACACCCGCTATGAATTGTGATCGCGAACAAACAGTTTGACGTCGTGCAGTGTGGCTCGTGGGCCACGCGTCACATGCAACAGAGCAAAGGATCGTTGAATATGTAGCCATTTGGGGAAATGTGATGTGTCCACGCCAAGTCAGATCCTCAGACGAAGGGTTTGACGATCAAATCTGACTCCTGCGACGTCACGATAAAACCTCATTTCCCAAGTGTTGAATGCGTAATAACCTCATCCTGAAAAGAATCAGATTACTCAGCATGTGGCAGCAGCTTTGTGAATGTTTGTTTTCTGCTGCAATGTGGTAGAAAGTCACACACCTGGTCACCAGCAGGTCATTCCTTCTTCCTTCTTGCAGCATCTTCAAAGGGCTTTTCTCGCACTCAAAGTGCAAGAAAAGCTGACACGACTGGGAGGGAAGAAGACACCAACAGCCCCGTACTTGCTTAGCAGATCCAACGCTCTGGACGCAGCAATCACAAGAGCGATAGCAAGCAGTATGCAGGCGTTCGAAGAGGAGAGCAAGCGCGTGCTCAAGAAGCAGCGTCTGTGCGTCGAGCAGATCGACGCGCAACTGGACTTTTTGCTGGAGGAGGTCGCGATCACCAAGCAGCAGCTCGCTGACAAGCAGGACGAGTATCGGCGCAAGAAGAACCGCTCATGCGATGCCCATGGAGCGCCAGGACCGCCAGGTTCAAGTCACGATGTCGATGCAGCAGGGAGATCGTCAGAGCCTGCGGGTACGAGTAGCTGCATCAACAGCAGTGAAGAACAATCTGGTGCTGTCAACAGTAGAAAGAGCGACAGCAACACGGAAGAGGAAGAGAAGCAAGGTGACGACAGCAAAGACTCGTTGTTGCTGGGGTTAGCGCGAGCTGCGAGAGAGAAGCAAAAGGAAGAAGATGGCGAACCAGCGCAAACCGAGCAACCTGGAGAATCCGATAAGAAAGAGGATCTTCAAGTTGAGCAGCAAGTTAGTGCTGTGGTGGAGGAAGAAGACAGCGAGATGGACAAGGTTTTGCAAGGATTTATCCATCGCGTGCGACTTTTGAACGTTGAGAAGAATGTCGCGGATGAGCTGAAGGCGATCCACGTCGCTCTTTCCAAGTACGCCAAGCAAATCGACAAGGTATGTTGCGGATGAGATGATGGTACAAGGCATCAAACTGGATCTGTGATAAGGCTAACGGTATTCATTTGTTTTATTTGTTTTGTTTGTTTGTTTCGCAGACATTTTGCAATGACATCACAAAGGTTTGCCGATCCCAGCAGTTCGACCACAAACTGGTCTGCCGACTCGTCGCCGAGTACTTGTACCAAGACGGCCAGATTGAAGCCGCTGACTCCATTTGCAAGGTAAGCACGATCGAGATCGTCAACGTTTAATCATGTAGAATCTGTCCATTGTTGGTTCTGATCAAACTTGTTGCAGGAGGCTGAGTTGGATCTGACGTCCAACTACCGCGAGTGTTTTGTGGAGCTGCACCACATTCTCAAAGCGCTGAAATTGAAGGACATGGGGCCAGCTTTAGAGTAAGCCGCTGGTTTGATGCAGCTCTATTACTCCGGTCTTATCGTACTCAAACCTGCTGTATTGATGGGTTTTTCGCTGTCTAGGTGGGCTCGCAAGCATCGGAAGGAGCTTCGTAAGCAGAATATCGAGATCGAGTTCGAGCTCATTCGGCTGCAATACGTCGACCTGCTCGAATCCTGCTCTGAAGCCGTGGATGCCTTGAATTTTGCCACCGACCAGTTTTCTGTGTTTCATGATACCCACTCCAAAGGTATGACGGTTTGCTGCTTTATTTCCCAGTTGGTGCGCTACTGTTTTCTGGTGCTGATGTGATCTACTTTGCACTATATTTTGCTGTATCAATTGTAGAGATCCACCGATTGATGGGCTGCTTGGTGTTCAAGAATCGACTGAATGAGTCTCCATATAAGGATCTTTTCACGGACACGCGCTGGGAAGATATCCGAACCTCAATTATTCGGTCCTGCTGTCGATTGCGCGGTGTGCCGTTCAAATCTTATTTAGATACATGGTATGGTGATGGGTTGGATTCTTTCTTTTGTCAAGATACATGGGGGGCACGAGCTGACTTGTGTGTGCGTTGGATGAATATGTTACAGTCTGTCAGCGGGGATTTCTGCGCTGCCTGCGATGCGAAAACTCGTCACTGTGATGGAGAGCAAGTTGACAAACTGGGACACACTCGAAGAGCTCCCGGTAAGCACGCCATTTTGCTCTTTTCACCATTGCAAAACAGACTTTGCAGCTGACTAAAAAATGCTGATGCGTTCGTGTGCTTGCATGCAGGTGGAGGTCCCGATCTCAAACGAGCTGCGCTTCCACACAGTGTTTTGCTGTCCAGTGTCGAAAGAAGAAAGCACCCCCGGCAACCCGCCAGTGCTGCTGAAATGCGGCCACGCTATCTGCAAAGCTTGTGTGAAAAGAATATCGTATAACATGACTCGGTACGTGCATGCAAGTACCTTGCCGCGTTTGTGAAAGCTATCTGTATTGCTCGCATAACTCACTATTTGCTGTGTGCTGAATTGAGCGTAGGAGATTCAAGTGTCCAACGTGCCCGTCCGAGATGACTGAAAGCGAAACTCGCGAGCTCTTCTTTTGAGCTGTGAAACTCATCGTGTTGCGGCACTTCTTCGTGTGTTATTCTGTCTCCCTTTCCGCTATCTTGTTGTTGGATCATTCCATCTCAGTTAACTCTGATTGATCCTCAAATGCACTCATATCCATGAAACTCTTGTCGGTGTCCTCTGTGTCGTAGCCTTCCGAGTGCTGACTTCTCGAGTCGTACATGTGAGTTTGACGTCTTCTTCTGCCAATCGATTGAGTCTGAGATGACTGGGAAGTCACTTCTTCCAAATACGAGCACACATTCTGCGATAGTTCGTGTTGTGAATGTTGAACGTCCTCGAACGCGGACGCCATCTGTGCCATATGCCGATGCATTTCCCGCAGCTTTGCTCGCAACTCTTGAATGTCGTCTTGCTGCTCGGATACCAGATACGACAAGGAGTTGATCACCTTCACCAGGGTTTCTTGGTCTCCTCGGGCTTGCTTCTTGACCTCGGCCTGGAAAGACTTGGCACAAAAGGCAAATTTACCGTCGGGCAACTCCTTCACACGTACTCGGAGAGACTGAGCAGAGCTGCGCTGCTTCAGAGGTGCGCCGCCACTGCTATCAAAGATCCCAAGCTTCGCAGCCCCGTTCAAATGCGATTTGGTTTGTTTGTGCTCGATCCAACTGCGTGTGTCGAAAGGGTTTCTCATCTTGAACTTCCTCCCTCTGCAACTGTTATCGCAAACGTGAAGACCAGCACAAGCGCGTGAGCTGCATGCTGGAGAGCAATGTGAATATCTGCGCGCATACGAATATCCTCTCGTCGTACCACATGCATCGGATCCACCACCCGTAGCGCAGGTCCACTTCAGCAGCAGCGGGGTCTGTGATCACGAGTCTCTCGTAGTCGTACACGTCGCTGCCCCAGTAATTGATAGCACTGCTTCTTCCCTGGTTTATGCGTGGCGACTCCATGCTTTACTCGTCTTGATGCCGACGCTGTTTGTGTCCTTTTGTTGTGGAATGCCCGCACGCGCTTGGTCACCACACTGAAACTAAGCACGTGACTTGATTTCAGTATGATCGTTCCTAGAAACTGTTTATTTCCAATACCATATTTGGCAGGCCATGCATCTCTCTTGATTTCAGTATGAAGAGCTGGAAGCTCAAAAATGATTGTCCGATCGAGAGTGATGGTCACTTCAACTTGTAACGAGTACCGTTTGGACCTCTTAAATTGATTTTTCAGCGCAAGTGTAACATAACGTGTTTACTCAGCGTTAACTTTAGCAACGTAAGAAAACATGAATTTGAGGAATTAGCGTAAAATTTAGCAAACTTGTAGGGAAAAGTATAACTGCCCTCAGTACATTATGGAAGATCAGTACATTTGTTATAAAGTGATTTTGTGACTTCACTTGGAAAAAGTGAGCAAACTTTGATGTACAAATTGTGTGGTTTTTGTTTAATTGTGTACTGACTTAAGTTAGTCATATTTTCAGTTGCTTTAGTAACTGAAAACAGCAATTCAGCTGTTTTATTTGACTTCCATCCAACCAATTCATAAAGCCTCGATAGTCCTTGCTGCGTCTCTTCGTCAACAGCAACAAATGGCTCAATTCCTCATCGTTCCAAAATCACAACAACATGGCTGTGCATGCACGTGGCGGCGACGTGAGCCTCGCGCAGGTGGAGGAAGAGCTGCGCGCCGCTGAGGCGTATCTCCACCAATACGATGTGTCCAGCGCGCCTGCAGCTAGCGCCGCTGACAGCAACGGTCGAGCAGCAGCTGCCGATGAAATGCCATCGCCATTGCTGGCATCGTCAACAACAGACCCTGGTGATGCTTGGCAGCAGCGACCCGAGGGAACGAACCGCGCGCCTCTCGACAGTAAGAGCATGCGCAAAGCGTGCTGAATACAGACTGAGTCTCGAATAGCCGGTTAAGCTGCGGTCGTATTGATTCGAAATGGTGTGTGCTATGTGTGTTATTGGAGTGCAGACGACAATTTCTTTCGACGGCGTCAGAAAGCGCGGCCGCTGCTATCGGTGAGAGCACACACCCGAAGGCACAAGTTACTGTTAATCTCGCTATGTTGCAAGTAGGCTGACTTTTCTTTTGATGCTGCTATATTCTACAGGAAGACAGAAGGAAAGAGATCCTCGCCAAGCTGTCGTCCGAGAGGCAAGCCGCAATGCGAGTACGCAAAACTGGTTCACTCGTACTCAACGCAGACACTGCTTCGCCAGAAGCCAGCCCTGGGTTCAGCCGAGGCAGCTACAAATCCTCGGAAGAGCGCAGCCAGCTCGTTCAGAAGCTCTTCCAGGCTCGTGAAGAGCGATCGAGTCGAGTTGACGAGACGGCTGCTAGCATTGCTGGCTCACATCGCCTAGACGCTGTTGGATATGGTGCGTCTGTATCGCCTTTCGGATCTCCTCGAAGTGACGCTAGCGGTGGGAACTCTGAAAGGCAGTCAGAGACATACTCTGATGGTAATGGCGATGATGGAGAGCTGTTCTACGCGTCAGACATCGGCAATGGCCTCACCGCAGAAATCCAGCCGCGCAGTCGAATGAATCTACTCTATGAGCACGACGAATACAACGGCCACGCGATTCACGACAGCGAGCATGGCAAAGACAATGCTACGAATGCATTCGCAGGCCATGCAGATCCTGACACATTCGAGGCGGACGCAAAGTCTGACAGTGACGTCGATTCTACTGGAAAATCCAAACCCACCGCATCACTACCGTCGCTGATGGCTAAAGTGCTTTCACGAGGAGGGGAAGGATATCCCAGTACGGGTGGGCAGTACGCACAAACGCCAGCAGCATCAAAAGCTTCGCAAGACGATGCAACTCTTTTAGCTCAAGCCTCAAGGCGAACAGACTTCGCAGCTCAACCGGTCAGATGGAAGACAGTCCCACAGTCGGAGCAAGAACAGTCTGAGTGTTCACCAGCAAAATCCTGGTCTCCGAGCAAGGAATACTTCACGCAACACCACCAAGATCATATGGGCGACGCAAAGCAGTTTTTACCAGACAACGAGCCTTTTCAAGCCAACACCCGTCGGGCTACAACTGGAACTGCTACGATATCCAAGCGCATCGAATACCTCGCCCAACCGCGACTCGACAAGTTCACTGAGCTCGAGAAACAGCGGCTGTTGCTGGAGATGCAGAACTTTCAAGAGTGTACATTCCGACCCGACACCACGAAATCTCAACTGCGCGCAAAGAAGGATACCACCACCCATCGTGCTAGTCACTGTGAGAAGGAGAACGATCCATCGGTCCGCTTCAACCCAGCCGCCTTTCCGTGGCTAATGCTGAGTCCTCGTCGACAGTCAGCACCTGGTGATGCGAAAGGAAAAGTGAAGTGGAGTGATCTGGAGAAGCCCCGAGAGCAATCCGTAGTTCAGCGGCTCCACCTCGATGGAACGTTGAGATATGAGCAGCGGGAGCGCGCGAAAGCCGAGCTGGAAGAACTGAAGCTGCGCGAGTGTACTTTCAAGCCGAAGGTGAACAACACTTCGAGGGAGATGTTAAGTGTCGGTGGCTACAAACCGATTCATCAGCGCCTCTCTGAAATCCAGCGCGCGAAGGTAAGTCCTCATCTTTCCATTGTTCCAATTGTGTATTCATGTGGTTGACGAGTTTCCACATGTGTGCACAGACAGAATCCATCAAGCGAATTCAAGAGAAACTTGAGTTTGAAGAGGAAGGCGCAGCACCATTCATCCCGACAATCAACCCGATTAGTCGCGAGATCGCAGCGAAAATCAACATGGAGCGAGCGTTGGAGGAACAACAAGATTTCAATGATTCCGATATCGAAGATCCAGACGAATGCCGACCGATGAAGCCTCCGAAAGTGGTTGAACGACTTGTCGGTGACGCAGAGAGGCAGCTGGAGAAGCGAATCGCGATCCAGGAGTACTACGACGCAGTTCAACAGCAATCCTTTGCTCCGAAGATTAGCGAGAACTCCAACATGATCGTGCAGCAAAAACCAGAGTTCAAAATGGATTTCGTATCACGTCAGCTGCACTTCCAGATGCAGGAGCGAGAAAAGATGGAAGCACTCGAAGATTTCTGCGAGCGCGCTCAGAATGACGGAGAGCGCATCACGTTCAAGCCCGACATTGGCAACGCAAACGAAGTGCTCCGGGAGCTTCGACCTGACCGTTTCTCGGAAAGCAAGAGTCAGAAGCTCTACCGCATGATCTACAACGACCCGAAGAAGACAGAATTGAAGAAGCAGCAATTGCGGGACGAGCAGTACTCCAAGTACACATTCAAGCCGGCAATCAATCCGATCTCAAAGGCTCTAGGTCGGCAGTCTACTCTCGACGAGCTTGCGCAGCCTGTTACCAATCTCGGTCCAGGCCAACTTGAACATCATGTGCCATCATTATCGCCTCAACGAAGGGCATCGGGTAAACCATCGTCGCAGCCATCACGAGCAACACTGCAGCAGTACTTTGCAGGGAAGCGCTTCCGATCTCGAGTGGCGCTGGAGATGGACCAAGCGGAGAAGGCAGAGTGCACTTTCCAGCCGGCACTGATCGCGAAGCCAAGAGTGAAAGGAATCAGCAGTAGCACTTCCAAACTCTACACCAAGCAGCGCCAGGGCAAGTCGATCTGGCGATCCGACAACATTCTCCATCTGATCGAAACTGACCGATCAAAGAAAGCAGAAGCATTGGAAGCAAAACGAAACGAGCTCGAGCTCCAGGAACTACGGGAATGTACATTCCAGCCCAACATTCGCAGGCATAGAGACTCACAACGAAGTAGCAAAAGTGGCGCGAGCAGACCTGCAACTGTGCCTTCTAGCAGTGGTCGTGACGCGCCTGTGATTGTCCGTGGACTCGGGCGGTTCTTGGAGATGAAAGAGCAGGCAAAGAGGCTTCGCGCAGAGCAAAAACAGCGAGAGGAGAGAGCATTTCAACCGAATGCGGGGTACGAACCGCGGAGCTACACTGTCCCCAAGCCTTTCAACCTGTCGGAGTCCAGCAAAGACGCGATCCGAAGACGGCTGAAAGTTCGAGAAGAGATGCGAGCGAAAGAGAAGCAAGAATGCACGTTCGCGCCAGTGACGATTGAGTCAAAGCATCGGAAAGTGTTGCAGAACTTGTTACGGGATTGAATAGAACCAAGTTTCACGTCCCCACGTCCCCACGTCCCCAAAGACAACTTGCGTGCATGAACAACTGAAACAAAAGCTACCCCACAAAGGAGCTGGTTCAAATTCAAGTGATGGAGTGCTGCTATTCATCCCTCGCAATTCAAAAGATATAGAAGCAACACACAATTGCATTTGCAAAGAGATCATATTTATTTCGTTCATAATAACGGAGGTGGTACAAAATATTTACAGTTCAGTGAGCTCGCGCATCGTGACGTCAAAGATGCGAGGGCACTCCTTGAACGCAGGACGGCGGCAAAGTGGGCAGGTGGTGCTCGCGTTGAACCAGTCGATGATGCAGTCTTCGTGGAACTGGTGGTTGCAAGGCAGCTTGACCATTTTTTCCTTGTCACTGCGGTGGCTGTGCGCTTCGTGAGGATGAGCTTCGTCAGCGCAGTTGTCTTCGAGGCAAATGCAGCACGTGTGCGCTGAATTTTCCACGCCAATGAAATCGACGTCATCGAGAGCAAGGATGGCATCCGTCTGGCGACGCTCTTCCTCTTTCTGCGAGTCTGGGACATCCAAGAACTCTTCAAGCTGGAGGAAGATCTCGCGGAGCTTGCAGTACGAGAGCGAGTCGTTCTCTTGTGTGTTGTAGAGGTACACTGAAATGTCCGCGTACGCGTCCAAGAGCTTGCGCACAAACTCCTTGAGACCATCCTGGCGCTCCTTGATGATCTGTTCAGTGTCGCAGCGCATGTGTTTGCGTGGGAAGTTTGGCGTGATCGGTTCGCGAAGCACGTTCGAGACCAACACAAACTCGCTGGTTTCCGACTTCTGGGCTCCTCCAAGCTGGGTCTCCCACTCGCGGATCAAGCTCAGCACGTCTCGTCGGAAGAAGAAGAACTCGGAGTAGCGCTTCTCGAGCGTCCACTCGCCGCGATTGTCGTTGCGCACTTTGCTCTGAATCTGCAGCTTGTAGACCGTGAAGCGCGTGTTGTCGATGAGCGACGCACAGTGCGAATTGGTCTTGATCTCCATTTTGTTCATCTCCTGGTGGCGAAGCTTGAGCAAACGGCGGCAGTGCGAGCCAGCGAAGAGGTCCATGGCGACAGGGGAGGCGGAGAGGACGGTTGTGTTCGAAGATGGCGACATGGCGTTGAAGGATCGTTTGTGGCTGGTGGTCATCAAGTGGGATGAGCGAAGCGAGCGATGGCGGTGCTAGCTTGGGTCTTGGAGGTGGTTCTGAGTTTTGACTTGTGTTCGACAAGGCAAATTGGATAATGAGAGAACCAAAGGCAAATGCGCAATGGCCATAGTGCTGGCATTCGTGGCACTGAGCCAGAATGATGGTCAGTTAGATGGGGAAAATCGGAACCACAAAGAGAGGTAAGGGTTGGGGTTTTAGTGATCACATCCACCAATCAGAATCGACCCCGATCAAAAAAGAAAACACTATGAAATAAAGTATGTGGAGAATGGAGAACCCATGTGGATGGGCTGAGGTACTTACCCTACCCCGGGAAAAAAAGAAGCTGACTTGGTTTTTGTATGCTTTGGTGCGACAGGTCCACCACAGCAAAACCACACATCACCCAGCAGTGGGGCGTCAATGGGCGTTAACGGGTGTTAGCGGAATGCTTTTGATGGGTGAATGATTCGGGGTGGGGTACGAAAGGATTTTTCTCGTGGGGGCGGGCGACATGCGTCCCGCCTCATATTTACATGCGAAGCCACCAAATGCCCCAGCACCACTGGATACACACTCTACGAGAATGGAGAATGGAGACCAATGGCCCTCCACACACACACAGCTGCACCACTCCGGATAGTGCGCGGTGGCAGGACCCCACACACCTCATCCAGCAACCAGCCCGGACTTTGACCACAAAAGTGATTGCCGCCTCCCTCCGCAAGAACTCTGGTCAATCAAGTGGTTAGGGCAAATCGATGAGGTGATGGACTTGTGGAAGAAAAAGAATCCTATTTGGAGTTTGTATGCTCCAGTGATTATCGTTTTATAGCCAATCAGTAGAATGGATATTGGTTGCATTTTGAACCAATCAAAATACACAAAGGTGGTCAAGCGGGAAAGGGTTGAAGTTGCCCTTGGCAAAGAACCTGCTCAAGGGCTCACTCAGGAAACAATTTCGCTTCTTGACAAAGCCCAATGGGCTTTTTGTCAAACGGCACGGGCTAACGACACTCCAAAGTGCACGTGAGCATGTTTGCTGGGTTCGAAGCTCCGAGCTCCGAGCTAAACCGGAGCGTCGTCCCTGGCAACACGTTTGCTCTCTGTCAGTCGACAAGACCGAACGCCACAGAGGCATGGTACCCGCAGCTCAGAAATGAAGCACCCGCATGTAGAGCATATCTATGCTGCAACAGTTAGTGAAAGACCGATTTGCTCCATTTCCGCATTTTTTTTATCAATCATGGCGCAGTTCCTACTGGGGAACTCGCGGAACTAATAGGGGGTGGACCTGACTTTCGATGGTTGATTCTTTGAGCTCGCGCCTTGGGGCTGACGGTTGGATCGGACGGCTGAAATGAACTGCGGATATCGGCTGTGGTTGTGACCAACGCGAAAGTTCCCTCACACAAGCTCTGGACTAGGAAACTGGACAGAGGAGCATCGTCCAGTACTGTACTACCAGATGCATGCTTTGTGCCCTCGGTCGTGCTTGATTGATGCCAAAGTGAAAGCTCTCGATCGATTGGACTGTACACTTGCTGCCCACGCAAAACCAACTTTGAATCCGTCCCAGCAAGACATCCTTAGAGAGAGACACCAAAACCTGAGTCGATCATTTCAGGGCAGAGTGAGTTGCGATGAACGATTACAACAAGTGTGGACCTCTGAGCAGTAAGCTCACAGTGGTGGTGGTGGTGGGAGGGGGGGGGGATGGTGTTCTCAACAAGCAATGGACTCATGATGCCGTCACTTTTGGGCATCTCTTCGCACGTGGTCATGGAGAGTGTCCTCGTGCGTGTGACTGTGTTCTGCCTGGGTCGTGTTGTCCCTTGCAAGTCGTTGCCCAGAAATTGCTCTTGCAGATGGTCAATTCACTTTGTGGGATGTCGCCGGAAACTCCGTAACTGGATGGACCCGTGTGTGTATTTCACTATTGTATCGCCAGGACTTCCAAACCAGTCTATCGACTTCACTCCTGCTCACACTCACTCAACGAGTCCACATTAAACGTCACTGATACACGTGTATTACCCCCTAGGGCTTTATCAAGAACAGTACATACTTACATCCCTACACTGTATTACTACCACTACTGTACAATGTAGTAAAATCTCAGCAAGTCGTTGGCTCGGATCGAAGCTCATGACCAACACCAACACTCATCGCCTCGTCTCCCAGAGCCACGCGCGTCCGGACGCCCGCTGAGATCTGGATCATGGATGGCTCATCCAAGTCCAAGAGCGTTAGCAGCGTCGCGTTGAACATCTCGTCGATTTCGCTACACGACAGCAGAAAGCCTCCGTCTTCAACGTTAAACTCCATCTCAGGTGCAACCCTGTGACTGCCAGACATCGTAGCCGCAACTGTTGAGATGACCCGCGGCTGCGTATACATGGGGCTGAATGGCTCGGAACGTGGACTGCGAGAGCCGAGCGGCTGTACGAGCGAGCTCTCTTCAATCGACCGCTTCATTCTCACGATTTTCTCGCGGTACTTCTGCGCGTGGGTCATCGTCTGCCTCGTGGTGCGCGTCATGACGTAGGACGCGATGATCTTCCAGGGCCCCGAGGGGAACCTCTCCAGCGCGAGCAGGAACCGCTCGTGCTCCTCTGCAGACCACGGGGTCCCGTTCTTGTTGGGTTTCTTGCGGGCCGTGGCGCCCACTGTGGCCGAGCCCAGGGCGATCCGGATGATCTGCTGGTCGTTCTCAAAGAGCTGGCTCTTGGTGCGATCGGAGATGACCATATTGGTGAAGAGAGAGAGAGGGATGGTATCTAGCGGAGCTCTTGGGTTTTGTGAGAGGAGCTTCTGAGCTGATGGTGGTAAATTGAATAGTAACGTGTTGGTCAGCTCGATGGGATGGATGCTCCTGCGAATTGATGACTTCTCTTGGCTACCTGGGCTGTTGTCACAGGCGAGAAGTTTACCCACAAGTGGGACAGTGGAGCGCCATATCAGTTGTCGCCACTCGCGCAAAAAATCACACAGTCAATTCAAAGCAGGGCCTCTGGCTGCAGATGCCTTTGGTTCATCACACACGATAATCCAGCGTTTCTATCCAGCGGCATGTGTGAACAACTGCACATAGACTTGGCGTCTTTTGTAGAACACTTTGCTTTCCTTCTCGGAGCCACACGCTTGCAGGGTCACAAACGAGCCACAGACCAAGAATCTGGCTCACAGTCAATTGGCTTCTGCGCCGCCACAGAAATTCGCAAGCCTAGAGAGTTCATCCTGCATAACCTGCACATATAACAGTCAGAACTGGACCGCTCGGGGTTGCCGCATCTTCGCGTCCAATTGCCTTTCTTTTTATTATATACTATGCTTGCTGGTTGTTCATTCACGTGGTGTCATTAGGTCCTGAGTGCCTTTTCAGTTCGAATTTGAGCCCAGTACCTCCGCAATAAATTCCAGTGCATACGCCGTGCTGCGTGGAAGGTCGATCACAGACAAACGCACACGCAAGCACATACCTAATCAACATCGAAACACTGCACTCGCAATATGTAGACTACAGTAGGTAGGTACTACAGAAGCGCTTGGTTCCTGGGCTCAGACGCCGACAAAGGGAGCACTACGATCTCCATTCGCGGATACGGCAACATACATTTAGTAGTGCCAGCCCAGGATCGCGTGCGGAGGGGGGCACTGAGTCAGTTCAGTAGCGATTTCTTGAGAGAGCTCGTCTACAGTCCAGTCCAATTAGAAGCTCTTTCTCGTCCAACTGAGCCTGATAGGTGGCTGACAACGTGCAGCATTAACTCTTGAGCGTGAGTGCAGCATTGTGTCAATGGCGACAAGAGAGGAAGAGCTGTACAATATGCAGCTCTCGAGGTGTTCCAGGTGCTGCTGATCAGGTACGGTGGATCTTTTCATGTGAGACAAGAGTGGGATGGGTATATTTCCAGCCAATCACCGCGCATGCTTTGGTTGTCAAGTTTGTGTGTACAGTACAGTTGCCCTCCAGTTGCACATTCGATGCACCGCTGCCTTTTCGCAGCGAAATGCCAACAGGTCCTTATGCCGTTTTCTATCGGCAGGCTCTCGTTTGTACCAGCACGATCCTAGAGCTACGAACTCGACTGGGGAACGTGTACACAAGCTACCAGGCATTTGCATACAGTGAGCAAATAATGTTCACACGAACTCGATCTCGAAGTTTATTCTATCCGGATACTGTAGAATCAAAAGGCATACATAGCTTACAAGGGAGGAGCACCTTTCAATCTTTGTCTACACTCCTGCGGTGTGCGAGTGCAGCGAGATCGAGTCATAGTACTCGGCAATCCACTGCGCTTCTTCGCTGGAGAACGGGGCTGCCTCGTACGAGTCGCAGAGAGCGAGCAGCAGCTGGTCGTCCATGTCGCTCTCCAGCTCCTCCACGTCAAAGTTGAGAATGAGGTCGTTGACAACTATAGCGTCAAAACCATTCGGTGCAAGCCCCTCACTCTGGTTTGATTCGTTCAGTGTTACTGGTGTGTGTGGCGAAATCAGATCGCTGCTGCTGGCTTCAGCGAATGCCTGGCGCTGTCTCGCAATGCGCTCGCGGTACTTTTGCGCATGCGCCATCGTTTGGCGCGTGTTGCGCGAGCCCACATAAAGCGCGATGGTCTTCCAGGGTCCCGAAGGATACCTCTCGAGCGCCTCGAGGAACCGGTTGTGCTCGTCGACGGTCCAGGCATTGCGGTTGCTCTCTGTGGTCGCAGCAGCGAGTTGCGGGTTGGACGGCGCGAGGCGGATCACTTGCTCTTCGTTGACAAAGTATTGGCTCTTGACTTTCTTGGTGATAGCCATCCTTTGCTTAAGAACTGAGGTGGACTGTAGGGAGGGAGTGTTTGGTTGTAACTTTTGGAGTGTCGGTGGTAAATTTGAGAATGGAGAATAGCTGCTGTGCTGCGTGGCTCTTGGGGCTTTCGTAAGATCGCGTGTGAGGTACCGCGGTGGACACCTTGATGAACTTGATCGATGCAAAACTGTTTGTTGTGGTGGCCCCACTGTTGGTGCATGCACTGAATGAACATCGAGCCAAATTCCTGCGTTTTCGATACTTTTTTTGTATCGAAAAACGTGGGAATCCATTGTCTTCGGTGAGTGCTGGTCGCATCGAATGCCCACATTTTAGACTTTGGCTACACTTTCCAGCCAATCAGCGCGCAGGAATTCTACTGGATTGTCATATTTTGGAGCACGAACAAGGAAATATCAGATCATTGGTCAGAAATTTAACTTGAATGTACAGTATCTAACATGACTCACAGCAGAGCACATTCGTATATAATAATTCGTGCACAGTACGCAAATACGTTGACTATCCACTCGTGGCTCTCTTGATCGATCGCGCCTTATTCAACGCGCTTTACGTCAAATCGTGGTTGCGTGGAAGCGTCGAAAGACACCCGGGAACTTCGTTCCCTACCGACGTAGCACCACTGATCGAGCCTCTGGCCCTTTGAAGGTACTCGGGGCGACCCTCTCCTCGGATCGCGCTC
>JAASGK010000441.1:0-24044 GCA_023334195.1 Globisporangium emineosum
GGGAGGCGAACGCGTCGTATCCGACCTCGATATCCTTGGACATGGTGATTGGCTAAGGTTGGAGGTGGTGGCTTCTGTTGTTGCTCTTGCCGTGGAGTGGAAAGGATGGTCTGCGCTCAAAGAGGCAAGTTGAAAAGTGAGTTCTCGTGGCGAGCGACTTGAGGCTGGCTGCCCAGTTTTTCCTGGTTCCCAGTCGCGCCGATCTGTTTTGCGGTATGCGGTGGTGGGGCCAGTGTGACGCTCAGTCACCGTGTGTTTCGTCCCTTTCAGTTTGGGTCGCTGTCAACTTCCCAGCCAAAGAAGCTCGCAGCTCCCTCCATACGAAAACTGCAAAAATACAAACAGACATGTTTATGTGTGGTGCTTGGTGCCCAGAGCCAGGCCGGAGAACTCAACTTCAAGTTGGGTTCGCACTGAGGCCGTGTCTTGTTGGGAAAGAGCGCTTTGATGATTTGTGTGAACAGATCAATACGGCTGGAAGCCAATTGCGATTGACTGTGAGCGCAAAAGGCGACATGACGTGTGGTATGGTGCGGTGCCGGTCTGCCGGTGCTGACGACCTAGTGTCGTCTCGGCACCGCCATGCTAGTTAACGGAACCCCAGTGGTTGGCAGCCACAGAGCAAAGCAAGCCACTGCCGAAGGGGGTACCTCCCTGGATCGCCAAGTGTTTGGTACAGTATTGTACCCTGACAGTTTGGACCAACGCACGTATTCCAACCTGCGAGGTCTTCGAATTCTGAAGCAGCTCTGCTGACTTTTTCCGCACTGGAGGAGTTTTGGTAGTTTTGTGGTCCCCTTTGAAGGGGCTCTCTAAGGTTGTTGGAGTGAGGTTGGTTCTTCGGCTGTTAGTTGCAGGTACAATGCACTCGCTGAGAGAGTGTGGACAGGTTGAAGTTTGAAAACTTCAGATCCTAATGGGTTCAACTCGTTCAGAAACATCGGACAGGTGGCGCGCGGAGGCCCACTGTTTACGACCAGCAGCGTTTCGGAAGCCGGGAGTGTGGGATCCAGGGTCCCACTGTTTACAACCGGATCACTCCATCGCACCTGCCGAGACGTTCACGTGATCCGTGATCGAAGTGTTCGATCGTGGCCAGAAAGCAAGTGCATCTTCGCGCACTGAGGTGGGCGTCCATCTTTGGTGTATGCCATGCGCGATTGGATGATTGATTGGAGCTGTTGCTGGTGTGTAAAGCTGTTTGCTTGCACAGCGGCAGTGCCATCACTGATAGTCCGGTGATTGATGCTCCATTATGGAGCAGTGCCGCCCAACGCCTGATGGCGGGGTGTGCGTCCAGAGAGCGACGGCACGACCTGCCTTCGTTGCAACTGCAAGCAGTCACCTCTCGCACCAGAATTGATTGCTGGTCAACTCGCAACCAGGCGCACCCAAGGTCTTCTATGAAGGAAGGGAAACAAGATGCATCACGGCTCGCTGCAATTCAATTGGACAGTCTCTCTCCAACTGCTTTGAATGTGCCCAACAGAGCGTTCTCATTGGGAATGCATGGGGACTTGGTCGGTGCTTCTGCGTCAATTGGCGGATATCACGACGGAAATGCACCAATCCTTCGATGTCCAGTCGGCATGGCGCTCGCGGGTTCCATGCACCTGAACAGGGGCGAGAACGCAGGATGCGTAAGCGGTCAGCCATTCAACGCTTGGTCGTTCCTCAATCTCCAAGCGTGAATCCAGATATAATATTATAGTACCGCTCGCTCACCAATGTCTCATGCCTCGTGGTCGAGGGCTCGCTCGGTCGAACTTGAAGAAGAGGTTGGGCTAGGATGGGATTTTTGACACCTTCCAGGTGACCTTGACAGCCATAGAGCCAGAAGGAAAGTGCACACGGTGCACTGTGTGTGAGGTCGCAGGAGTCGATACGTTGTTTGGTGTCTCTGAAGTTGCTCTGTGTCTTGTGCAATCACACTGCTGCCTTGGGCTCTTAGTCAATTGAGCGAACGCATGTCAGGCAGCACGCTCTGAGTTGTCGCTATAATGCAGAAAGAGCTGGTGGTTTGTACAGACCCTTCAATTAATAATAGCAGGGCGCCGATTGATCAATCGTATCAGAATGCTGGCTTCAACTTTTCGCATGGAGAGCAAGCTGGAGATGTTGTCGCTTGGCTCCTTCGATATTTAGCACGTGAGCAAATGGCGAGTGCACCCAAAAAGAGCTCAATGAACATTGAGCATGAGCGCGTTGAGCGTGGACAGAAGAGCTCAATGAGTGAGGACAGAAGAGAAGGGGGTGCTCATAAGAAGTGAACGTTCAGGATTTCCCCACCATTTAAAAAAAAGATACCCTGGCGCGCCATGCATGTTGCCCTTTAAAAATGGCAGCAGCTTGGAAGATATGGTGGCTGTCGAATTCTGTCCCAGCACACGAGCGAGCGAGTGCGTCGAGATGTGTCGAGCGCAGTGACCTGTGTACTGTGAACTGTGTTCTATTGTACCCACTTGAAGCAGTGAACGCGCTGTAACTGCGCTGTGGCGCTCTAATTGGCGTGGGCGAAGCTGATTCGGCGCCGCGCGCGCGAAGACGCATTGTAGCTCTGGGCTCTGGGCATTTCACAGCTTTGAACGTATCACGGGGTGGCAACGAGTGGTTTTGCATGCCAGGGGGGTTTGTCCGAGGAATGCCGCCGCTAGACTGCCGATCATCCCGATCCAGGCGTTTTCACGAATGCTCGAGCTTGACCATATTAATATTGAGCGAGAAGCGAGAGGGGAACATTAGAGGACGTCGAATGGATAGCGAGTCAAATGTATTCACAATAAACAAATGCATTACTATGAAAAAGCACGATCCAATCACTGACACATTCCCTACATTGTGTAGCCAAGCGAGGCGAGATACTTGTCGAGCGAAACCCCGGCGGCCTTGGTCATCGCCCTCTTCTTACCAACGTTGTTACTCTTTTTCTTCGCAGACGATTGTTTCGCCGACACCTTCATAGACCCGCCGACCTTGGCAGGCTTCGTCTTCTTCGCCGGCTTTCGCGTTCAGACCTTACGAGAAGGCACGTGGAACGGGACGGAAACAAGGTGGACAGCAACCACTTGCGTAGAAACTTGCACAAGAACGAAGACGCAACCCGGCGGCCTTCCAAGACCATGATCGTCTCGCCATTGTTAAACACTGCGCCAAGAGAAAGATTCGCCGACCCCGTTAGCACCGTGTGGTTGTCCACAATGAGAAACTTCTCGTGCATTAGCGGGGATCGCGCACGTATCTCGATGCCCTGACACACACAAAAAACACAAAAAAAAGACCTGAAGTTTAGTACTTTTGTAGCAAGTAGCAGTATCGGGTTGTTGATGAAAGAGGCACTTTTTTGCACCGTGGTTTGGCTTCTCAAGAACGCGATCTTGGACTTAGAGCTTGACATCTTGGTATCAGTCAAGAGACGGATTTTCACCTTCCCTTCTCTTGCTTTCGCCAGCAGGACGTCCACAACCTTTTTCCCACGCACAAAAGGGGACATTTTTGGTTAGGAAACAGTACAGAAACCCTTGATCAATCTCACAACAACATACACACAGGAGCAACTTACATATTGGCATGTTACGATGTACATGCAGATATCGATTGTCGTCGTCGCCTTCTCGCCGTACTCCATCATCTGGAAGAATGCCGTGTCAGAATGGCGCTCAGTGCACCCGTCGGTCTTGCATTGACCAGTCAATAGCTTCTCCTTGCATGAATGATCTTGGTCGGGAAAATCCCACAAACGAACAACGCGATCCAGATCGCCCAACGAGGCTTGCAGTATCAGTCGAGCGGCGCACCCATGTTTAGCGAACTCGTCGCTCGCCAACATGGACGCAAACCTTGTGAGCAAATTGTGCGTGCTCGCTACCAAATTTGTACCGAGTAGAGCTCGTCGATCCAGTTCCCGAGTTCATCGCCCTACTCAGGGCATCGTGTGAGCAGCAGCTAGCAGCCTGCCCACGAGCCGTTTGATGTCCTGGCTTCGCCCGAGAGGAAGGTCATGCTCGAGCATGAAATTGTCACCGGCGGCGCGAACTTCAAAGATAAAGTTGACGTCCAAACCAAAGTTCTATGCGCACGCCATTTGAAAACGCGAGCAACTGGCTGTCATCGAGCATCATCGAGATGAGCAACTCAATTTACTCGGGGTACACGTCGCTGGTGATGCACGAGAGCATGTACTCGGGCTCTTTCACAACTTTCCTCACACAGTCAGTAAGCACGCCATCGGCA
Organism: Globisporangium emineosum; assembly: GCA_023334195.1. Taxonomy (NCBI): domain Eukaryota; phylum Oomycota; class Peronosporomycetes; order Pythiales; family Pythiaceae; genus Globisporangium; species Globisporangium emineosum. Next base: position 4,231 of record JAASGK010000441.1, read on the forward strand.
CACTCGTGGGGGTCGAGGTCCATGTAACCGAGCAGTCGCGTGCGCAACACTCACAATAGATCTTCTACGAAATACCTGTGCTTGACAAGCGCTTGCTGCAGAATCTGCCATACAGTCGAGTGGCCGTTGCCCGAAGGCCAGTGTTGTTCAGCAGCTCCTTCACCAAACTGCAGAGCTGATCATTCACGTCAACCGGACGATCGCAATCTTGATCGTCGCATCAGTTGACGATGCTGGCGACGGTAGTACGAAGCTCATCAACTGCAGTCGCTAACGCGGTTCTCATCGACTTCCCTCCTTCCACAGGGTTCGCGATGGCATCGACGGTCGTGTTGACGTCATGTGGTCGCAATCTACGAGCGCTTGTGCCGTTCGCTGATTGCTTCCGAGTGCCATGAGAAAGTTTCACCTCCTTCTCAGCCGCGTTGCAAGGAAGACGCTATCCATGCGCCAGTTGGTATCCGCTGCTTTCTGTGAACGTTCCCGCCCTCCAACTTGTTCTGTCTTCCACTTCCACTCGAGTTGCGTCTTGCTTCTTCGTTCCTCGGTAAACATGAACGATCGAGCACTGAATGCACTACCTATTTTTGAGCTGCTAGCGGCTATTTCCATTCTGTCCCGGCTCCTCTCCTCTCTCTTCCAATCTGATCTGCGTCCAGGCGAGCGGGAGTCTTGGTACCTTGTTGACGCCACTTGTTGCGAACGTTGCCCCATGTCGTCCAGCATCATCGAGGCGAAGTTCCAGCAGCTGGACCGCACGATCAAGCTGCTGAACAAACCATCGAGCCACCATCAACCGAAAGTCGCGTCGTGCGACCAACTCCGCCAGCTTGTATACACGCATCGATTCAACCATGTCGCATCCAAGATGAGCAGAGTCAAAGCCCATGTGAATCTGAAAGCGAACAACCTCATTCCTGCGCCGAAAGCCAGCATCTCAAACCAAGACGAGCAGCACCAACACCAACAGCAGAGCGAGCTCCACGTGAAGCGACCACCATCTCGGCCAGACACTGGCAGCAGCAGCCGACAACAAACTCGATCCCATTCCATCGGCAACAACACGAGAAGACCGGTGGGCGAGCGCATGTGGGTCGATCCGAAGCAGCAGCGCGCAGAGCAGATCCTCGAAGATACCTGGAATGTACGATGTTGATGGAGTTTCTCTCCTCGGTCGCTTTGCTTGGATATTGCTGGATGGTGATATCACGTGTGTTGTGGATGGATGGATGCCAGGAGATTGACGGGGCGACGAGAAGTTGCGGTGGGAACACGAAGCGAACAGGATCGATCCCAAAACTGCACGAGGTGGGTGCGAGTAGCTGCTGTTTGTTGCTCACCCCCGACAGTTGCACTGATGAGCTGTCTTCTATGGATATCTTCATAATTAGCCGTTCAAGTCGAGACTTCTTGGAGACCGGGACGAAGATGAACCGTGCAAAGCTGAAAGTCTCTCTGTGGCACGACCGGAGCCCCAGGTTTTTCATCATAAATCAGGTACGAAACTACAGATGCCTCACTTTGATTCCTGGGAGTATTGCTTGATGAGCTTCAACACACACACGCGGACGATTTGTCTTCGGGCTGCCATTTCCCTGCATGCACATGTAGACATTCTGAGCAGCGGAGACGAAGGAAAAAGTCTCGAAAGCGCTCCCAATGTCGCTCAAACCAGTCCACAACTCTCGAAACCTCAAAGCGCTCGTCAGCGAGCACGAGCTCGTTGTCAATCCGCAGATGCTCGAGTCCACGGGGATCGGAGAGAGGTGAGGAACTGGTTCGCACCGTCGGAAACTGGGAAGAACCGGAAAGCAGACGACGAGTTCACCCATGAGGTTGGCGGTAACTCCGACGCGCATCACCCAGAACAACTCGACTGCGCTGAAACGAGTCAGAGTAGCACCAGCAGACCAGAGAGTAGTGCACGCACTGGTGATGGTGCTGTTGATCAATCATCACCGCAAACTCAGCAGCAAGGCGTCGGCATTGATGATCCGTCGTTCTATTACTTGGAGTTGCGCCTTGAGCATCCGGAGTCGCTGACAACGTGGCGCTTCCGCGCAGTCTTCACGGATCTCTCCGTTCACCCACACCCATCCGTTGTACTCGAAGAGCTTTGTGTGAGCTACTGCGTTGTTTCATCATCTTGTGCCGTGGCTGGGCTGTGCCGTGGACTCAATCTGTTGTGTTACGAGCTATAGGTCGACGCCGATAACTGCTTGCGCTTCCAAACTCCAGATAGCTGTGACAACTCGACTCGCTTGTTCGACCCCGTTCTGTTCTTCAGGCACGTGTCCAAGCCGCGCGATGTAAGTCTCTGTGTCTGTGCGTCTGTGCGTCTGTGCGTCTGTGCTGTCGTGCTCGCTCTTCTGGAGCTGATGGGTTGAGTTTATCGCGTTCTTCAACAGCTCTACGGCCACTGCGTCAGCATCCTCGTGACGTCCACGAGTCCCGTGAACCGCGTCGTGATCGACACGTCAGTCCACTTCACGATTGCAACGTCGTCGACACCTCCACCTCCACCGCCAAAGGACGATATCGATATCTACCAGCAGCAGTATCAGCTCAGTAGCGAGCCATTACAGCACCACCAGCGGCAGAGCACCTCGTCGCTCAGTCACGGGTCACGTAACAACCAGAGCGCCAGCAGCTCCAGACCTAGGCAGCCTCATCCGCAGTCTTCTTCGTCCAGACGGAGCAGCATCAGCGCCAGCAGGAAGCCGCAACGCACTCGCAGCGGACACGCGCGAACGCAGAGGAAGCCATCACAGCAGCAGCAACATGTTCATAGCTCTGAGGCACTGGTACAAGCTCTGCATGACGAGGGTGGCTGTAGTCCCTGGGAGAGCGGCGACGCCGCTACTCACAACGCGAGCATCGCGCAGCTGGAGCTCATCGTCAGCGCTTCGAAATGCAGCAGCAGCACTGATGGTGATAATAGCAGCAACAGCAGCAATCGCGGGAGGACTCTCCGCTCGCCAGCTCCCTCGCCAATCTCCGGGTTGGGCTCGCCGTCGTTCTCCAAGTATCACCACCGCTCACCAAATAAGTTTCACCACCAATCGTCAGCCGCTGGAATGGTGGGGTCACCAACGATCGAGACGACGCAGCAGCAGCTGCTGCGCATGCGCTCCGCGATGCTGGTGTGTAGTTTGTTGTTCTTTGCCGCTCTTGCGCATGCTGTGGCTCTGACCTTGCTTCTCGCTCTCACTCACGCTTCTTTGTTGTTGTGATGATGACTTTTTGACAGAGCAAACTTCAGCAGGAGAAGCAGGAACTTTTGATAATTTAGTAATTTACTACTTTAGTTGACACTATAGTACTAAAGTATCGAAAATGTGACTATTGATACCACGGTTCTTGCAGAAATATACTGAATTCCTTCTAAAGACGTAATTGCATTGTTGAATTGGCTTTACTATGCGAAATATAATTTACACTAGGTCATGGCAATTTGGTATTGCGTTTTTTATAGAAGTCAAATATGTTAGTTTCTGAGTCAAAAATAATCTTATTTTAACTTGTATTTTGTATGTAAAGTTGAATTATTTGATAATTGTTTCGATACTGTAAATCAATTTTGAGCAAGCGTGCGGAAAACTATTCTGTCGACCACGGTACTCCTCTCATTTTTGAAGAAACGGAAGAAAAATACAAAAGCAAAACACACACACACACACACAAAACAGCAAAAGAGAGAGTGAGTATGAGGAGTGTGTCGGGGGAAGAGGCACCACCGCGCCTGTGTGCGTCGCGTGCGCGTCTGTGTGGATATGTTCCCGCGCTTCATGCTCTTGTGTTAATTCTCTACGTGTATGCGTGCCTCTTTTGTTACAGTTGGGCGCGTGTGTCAGTAGAGCGAGAGCCGAGTGAAGCAGCAAGAGCATTTTCGTTCTACTTTTCCCCTCCTTCTTCTTGCTCGCTTGACAAGATTTGCCTGCGGTTGAACAGAAAGAAAGAGACAGCCACTCCTCGTATAAAGAAGAAGACAAGCAGGCATCATGTCGGACATGCGCGACAACGACCTCATGGAGGGGCAGGTGGTGGAGCTCACCGAGGCTGAGCAAGCCCAGCACCAGCTCCAAATGGAGCAGCAGCTCAAGTCGTTCTGGGCCAAGCAGCTCCTTGAGGTGCGTAATGTATGGAAGCGAGGTCTGCGCGTGAGTCAAATGACCTACGTCGCTAATTCCTGCTGTGTGTTTTATTGTGCGTATGTGTTGTTGTTGCTGTCCTGGTCGCTATGATCCGTGTTTATTGGTCTATCCCTGCGTAGATGGAGCAATTGGAAGTGGGCAGTGAACAAGGTGCGTATATCGGTTGTTGGCGCTATGGCGATATACTCTTTATGTCGATCATGCGACTCTATTCGTTTTCTAACTTCGAATGGGTGCTTTGTTTTCATTCCTCGACCAATTAAATGTTGATCTATAGACTTCAAGAACCACAACGACCTTCCGCTGGCGCGAATCAAGCGCATCATGAAGTCTGACGAAGACGTGCGGATGATCAGTGCTGAAGCGCCCGTGTTGTTCGCCAAGGCGTGCGAGATGTTCATTCTGGAGCTGACGCTCCGGTCGTGGGGGTACTCGGAGAAGAACAAGCGGCGAACGCTCCAGAAAGAAGACATCCAGACAGCGATTAGAAACACCGACATCTTCGATTTCCTCGTCGACGTGATCAACTAGCCTATCGACTACTGACTGATACGACAACCAGCGTGGGTGCTTGGAGTGGGGTGGGATGAGTGAGATGTTCGCTAGAAAGAAGAGAGCGGAAGCAGACGAAAAGGCAGAGGCGCTTGCTGCTGTGGCCGTCCAACTAGGGAATTGGAGAATGAAGAGGCTCATCGTGTACATACTGTTCCATTTGTTTGTGGTCTTGCTGGCGTTGAGCGTGCACATGTGCTGTGTGGTGACATCACCGTCATGATGCACGCATTTATGCGGGCAATTGAGGACTGAGGTTGCTCATGCTGCCTTCCTGAAGTTGCGACCAAATGTTGCACAAAAGTGGTTCGTAAAAACTATGTGTTGGGATGTCGCTTGAATGTACCAACGCGTAAATATTACCCAGGCGCGTAATTACAAGCTTCAGGAGTTGAACTTGAAGCGACACACAACACCCTCTCTTGACACGCAAGTAGAAAAACTACATGCCTCATCAATTTCCATCGTATACTACCTGTATTTTACATTTTGTGTAGCCAAGACTCCCACATCTAAATTTGGCCATACATATTTCCACTTTCTTTTACATATCAATCGTGTAACTTACCTTCTATCCCTCCTCGTTTGATATTCTACAACATAAAATACCGTCAGATCAACTGAGTCTCTTCACTTCGCTGGTTTAGACGACGCATTCATGAATATCCATCCACCTTTGGGCACGTTCCTGCTTCACTTGAAGTTGCGCACGTAAGCGCCCGCAATCCGCCGCTCCAGGTCGACGCGCCACCGCCTTCACCAAGCCCGCATTCCGCAAAGCGCTTCTTTACACTCGCAGCTTCAGCACATCTACCACCACCATGCTCTTCTCGCGTGCCCCTGCCGTTGCCAAGGTGCTCTCGATGACGACCCGCCGCTCGCTCGCGACCGCCGCCACGAAGAAGCACGTGGGCGTCGTCGGCCTCGGCCAGATGGGTGGCCACATGGCCAACAACCTGCGCAAGAATGGTCACAGCGTCGTGGTCTGCGATGTCGACCCGCGCAACACCAAGCCGCACGCCGACAAAGGATCGATCGTCGCCAAGACCCCGCGCGAGGTCGCCGAGCTCTGTGACACGATCGTCACGATGCTGCCGTCCACCGCGATCGTCGAGAACGTCTACTTGGGCGAGAACGGCGTCCACGAAGCGCTGCGCAAGGAGCACGTGCTCATCGACTCGAGCACGATCGACCCGATCTTCACCAAGAAGCTCTCGACTGAGCTCCACACGCGCGGTGCGACGTTTGTCGATGCGCCGGTCTCGGGTGGTGTCGTCGGTGCGGAAAACGGAACGCTGACGTTCATGGTCGGCGGTGAGGCGTCCGAGTACGAGAAGGTCAAGCCAGTGCTGCTCGGCATGGGAAAGAACATCGTGCACTGCGGTGGAAGCTGTACGTTTAGCTTGATTCTTTGTCCTTGGTGGTGATGCGTGTGTGTGTGTGTGTCGATGCTGCTGGAGACTAACCTCCCTTTTTGTGATGGATTGACCATGCGCAGCTACCGGTCAGGTTGCCAAGATCTGCAACAACTTGGCGCTCGCCATTCAGATGACCTCGGTCGCGGAAGCGATGAACCTCGGCGAGAAGCTCGGCATTGACCCAAAGGTTCTCATGGGGTACGTACACAGAGCACTCTCATTTTCGCCATGTTCATAAATCTATTCGCCGATCGCTAACGTTTGCGACTTGTGAACAATCATCTTGTCTACAGAATCATGAACACCTCCACCTCGCAATGCTGGTCGTCCACTGTGTATAACCCATACCCAGGTCTGATGGAGAACGTGCCATCCTCGAACGACTACAAGGGCGGATTTGCTACCAAGTTGACCCACAAGGATTTGGGACTCGCTGTGGACTGCGCAAAGCTTGCTGGCGCCTCCATGCCGCTGACCTTCAACACTCACCAGATCTACAACTTGATGATGGGCGCCGGCGTTGGCGACAAGGATTTCAGCTACGTGCTGCAGTTCTTGAAGGGCAAGCAGTAAAGCAGCACCAAGTTATGATACCTCGCGTATCATTTTGTTTGTGATGTCACCCACGGTAACAGATCTTTTCAAGATGAAGATAAAGACAAAGCCGATCAAAACCCAGGAGAAAAACACCAGCAACTAGAAAACGATGGAAAATAAACGTGTCCGTTCCAATATTCAGAGGTGAGAGAGAATTTGCATTTGTGTGTTGTGTACACTTGTTTATTGCCCCATTGCAGCATCGCGCTCAGTTTGTTTGACCATGTCGCCGTCGATCTTCGCGACTTTCGGGATGCGCTTGAGCACGTTCAGCCGCTGCTCTTCCTTCGACATGTTTTCGTAGATCGGGTTGCCGACAAAGAGCACGTCGCGCAGCTTGGGTAAATTCGCGAGTTTATCGAGTTCGTCCCAGCTTTTAATGAGGTTGTTGGAGAGATACAGCGTGGTGAGGTTCGTGAGCCCCGAGAGCCCGTCGAGTGTCGCGATGACGTTGTACGAGATCCAGAGCTCCTCCAGCGTGTCCGAGACGTCGTCGAGCTTCTCAATCTTCTTGATCTGGTTGCGTCCGAGCGAGAGAATGCGCAGCTTCTTCATGCCCGAGAGCGGAATGAGACGATCGATGCAGTTCGTGGACAATGACAGGTGTCTGCGAGGGATGAAAGAGAGAGCCAAGGATATGAGATTCAAAGTCGTTCCAAGCGCCTCGGATCAAGAAGCACAAGAGCTACGACAGGACGCACTCGCAGTTCTTCAGCGTATTGAGCGAGTTGTCGAGCTTGGCGATCGGCGGCATCTGGCAGTAGAGTTTGATCACCGGCGCTTCTTCCCCCGACACATTGTTCTTGGCTTCCTGCAACATTCAAATGAAGCAGGAGTTAGCTCCACGTACTGTGAGTCCGTCCCCATTGCATGCATGATACAAGGGATCCTGCTCAGCTTATCAGGACGTACCCATGCTTTAATGGCTTGTGCGCATGTCGTCTACTTGGTTCATCAAGAGACGCACAGCCCAGCTCAGTTCAGACAACAACAACGACAGCAGCAGAGCAAAGGCAGTCAACGTTTCTATTTCGTCGCACCATAGCGGATCCGGAGTTGCAGGCGAGAGCAGGTAAGCTCCGAGTCCTCGCTTGTGGTCGTTCTTGATAATCCTAAGTGGTCTAACGAGCTGATCCCAGAGCAGTCGAAGCAGACACCCATGGCAGTCGCGACCTTTCAAAATTCACGAGATTGACTCTGTGGCGTCTCTTGGCGCAGAAGAAGACCCAAGCAGCACAATACTCCGCTCCAGCCCCTTGCACGCCATTTTCACCTGCTGGTCGATCTTCTGGATGACTTGGATCACGCTCCCGATCGGCGCGTCCACGTACTCGCAGAGCACGTCGAGCACGTTCTCAAACGCCGCGTGCAGCGTGCGATGCAGATCTTTCGTCGCGTAGTGAGGGTAGAAGAACACGTCCTCGTATTTGCCATTTACTTCATCCTCTAGCTGCCCATCTTGGCATTTGCTGCTGCTGCTCTGCTCCTTCATCATCTGCTTGATGAACGCGATTCGCTCCTCGATCTCATCGTCGCGCTCGTCGCAGATGCCGTTGACGTAGAGCGCTGGGTACGCGCGAAGCGCATTCTCAATTGGATGCATATCAGCATCATCTCCATCACCACCGCCGCTGCCTTGTGAGCGTGACGTCGCTTGGTTCTGGTTCAGCTCGCTGTACTTGCCGCGCAGATCGTACACGTGGCTCTGGAACCCCGGTGGGATGTTCGCGCGATCGATGCCGACCAGCGCGTTCTCGCAGACGTCCACAAAGTCATCGAGCTCGCGGCGAGGCATGCGGCGCGCGTCCTGGAGCCGGTACTGCGCCACGTGATGGTCGCGCCGCAGCACGCGCTCGTAGATCCACTCGTGCCAGTTTGCGCACAGGCGCACGGCGACTGCGAGGTTCGCGACGATGCCCACCGAAGTCTCGGCCACGCGCTCTTCGTCGCCATTTGCTTCAGCCTCACGCAGCAACGGTTGATCTAGAACCTTGCCTTTGATGTTGACGTTCGCGGTGACCCACTGGAAATGGCGAAACACCTGCGGGGGGAAGCCCAGGTTCGCGCACAGGTTGTGCGCGACGAGCGACACATTCAGCGGCGGCAACTTGAGGTCGAGATGGTGCTGCAGGTACTGCGCGTGGTACGCGACGCGCGCCGCGCTCACGCGGTTGTTGCCTGCGACCGCCGCCTCAAAGAAGAGCGAGACGTCCGCGACCGCGAACTGCAGCTCGAGCGTGCAGATCCCCAATAGGTTGTGGAACGGCAGCTGGCCCGTGAAGATCCAGTACGCAAAGTCGCTCGGCAGCACGCCCAGGTTCAACACGCGTGCGGCGAGCACGAGCATGCCGACCAGGTCCATGATCTGGAACCGGTCGAGCGAGTCGCTGTGGTGCTGCAGTCCCCCTTTTTTCGACTTACCAGACTTGACGTGCGGCTCCTTCTTGGCCTTGGGCTGCTTCTTTACTGGTGTCTTGCTCTTCTTCTTGGTCGTCTTCTTCTTTCGCTTGGACGACGAGCCTTCGTCGTCGTCGTCTTCCTCTGACTCGGCATCCTCATCGTCACCGCTCTGCTCTTCTTCACCATCCGCCTCTGCTGCCTGTGCCGCTGCGACCGCCGCGGCGCGCTCCATCTCCTGCGCGGTCTCGATAACGCGGTCGGCGTCCCACTGCTCGAGCAGCTGCGCCGTCAGCGCCGGGTCCATCGCCTTGTCCGCTTCGTCGCGCGTCATGTAGAACTCGGTGAAGCAGCGCAGCAGCGGCTTGGAGCTCTTGAGCTCCCACATCTCGAGGAACAGGAACCAGATCTGCTGCACCACGTCCGCGAACTCGTCGGGGAAGCCTCCAAGCTGGATGAGCGACTGCGCCTGGTAGTCGAGGATCGTCTGCGTCGCGCGCAGGCAGTCGAGCAGCGTCGTATTGTTACGTCTCCGCGGCTTCTTGCGGCGTCCAAGCGAGTCGCGGCCGCGGATGCCGACGCCCGCGACGTCATTGTCGTCGTACTGCTTCCTGCTCTTCCCGGGCTCGCCGCCGCGCTTGGTCTTGCGCTTGTGGTTGCGCTTCATGGTGGACGCCTTGGTGATGTCGAGGTTCGTGTCCTCCATGTCCTGCGTCTCATTGCGCGACTGCAGGAAGCTCTGTGTGCCGCAGAGCTCGCACACGAGCTCGCCGAAGTAGTTGGTGCTGAAGTTCGACTCGCCTTGCGCGCCGCAGTTGGTGCATTCGATCATGGCGACTGGCGGGCGATGGACAGACAGATAACCACTGTTAAACAGACTCTAATGGCCTGCTTGGCTGCTCGTCGCCAATGCCAAGATGCTCGGATTGCTCGAACGGCTGTTGGCAAACCAGGCTGACTGGCTGCGAATAATCTCTGACCACCTTAAACTAGGAATAACCCTGGAAAATTGAAAAGGAACTTGTGTTGAAAGCAACTTTAAGGCCAGGATATGACCTAATTTAGTGTGGCGAAACAGTTTGGAATGATGGATGCAACTCACAAAATGCTCAATTGGACAAAGCCATTCAAAAAGAGCAATGGTGGAGACGAACGGCGGCGCGAATGAGAATGCGAATGCGAACGGCGCGGCGGGGCTGCAGCAGATGCTCGAGGCGTATCGCGCGATGGTGCCCGTGAAGGATGTGGTCGCGCACATGAAGCAGCACTTTGCTGGCGAAGAAGAGGACGCGCACTGGAGCTCGCTCACTATCCAGGTGCGACCAACACGAATGCGACGAATACGCTGAACGTCTGCGTGGCAAACTGACTCCTGGTGTTCTCTGTGTGTGTGCGTTGCCCATGAATGTCGATTACTTGCTTGGTGTGCACTGAATGCAGGAGACGATCTTGGAAAGTGTGGTGCGCGACCGCGTGTGCGACAAGTTCCCGCCGCACAAATCGTACGTCTATCGCTTCCTCAAGAGCTACATGGGCGGTATGGTTGCAAAATGCGCTGTTGTATTGTATTGGGTGTCTGTAGTCCAGGCACATTCGGTGCTTGTGGTGCCTGATCCGTCACTAGAGGCTCTTTAGGCTCACTCGATTGTAATGTGTTGTGCCTGCTGCTACAGAGATTGAGGCTGTCGGTGCTGAAGCCCACGACGAGCTGGTCGCGGAGCTCCTGGGGTTTGTGGTGCACGGACGACTGGGCCAGACGGCGCTCAGTGCGGAAGACCTGCATCACGTGTCGTTCACAATCCCGACCAGTTTTGCCCAGTGTGAGAGTATTACGAACGATGAACTCGTGGTCACGTGCCGCGTCGCCTCGGTGTTCAACGAGGTCGGCATGAAGATCTGGGAGGCCGGGTGGTACCTCGCCGAGTACATCATCACGCATCCTGATGTGTTCACGAACCAGACCGTGCTGGAGCTCGGTGCCGGGGTCGGCTTCTCGGGGCTCGTGCTCGCGGGTGTCGCCAAGCCCAAGCACGTGCTGCTGAGCGACTACGGCTCGAGCGTGATGCAGAACCTGCGGTACAACGCCGAGATCAACTCGCCGCACTTCCAGTGTCCCGTGGACGTCATCACGCTGGACTGGGATACCTGGGACCCGAGTGAGGAGAACGAGAATGGCGGCGGTGACACCGAAGAGCTCCGACCGGACATCCTGCTGGCGGGCGACTGCGTCTACGACGTCGCGAGCTTCCCGTCCCTGGTGCGCGTCCTGCAGGTCTTCTTGGGTCCTTCTAGCTCAGAGTCAACAACAACGCCACTGAACCCTGATGCTGCAACGAAAGCCCCCGAGCGCAGAGCCATTTTCGCCGCCACGATCCGCAACCAAAAGACGTTCCAGGCGTTCCTCGACCAGCTCGCGGTCTTTGAGATCGCGTATGAAGACATCACGGCAGCCGCGCTCGCAACCATGGGCACGCAGATGTTCCCGTACGAGAACCGCTCGCAGATCCGCCTCTGTGTGCTCACAAGAGCCGAGGGCAAGAAATAGTGTGAGTAGATACGATAGATAGAAACATGTAGCTACCAGAGAAAGCGAGATTTGCATGATTGAGGCTGTGAGTGTGTTGGTTCGATAGAGCTTCTCTTGTTGGTGCTAATGTGTGAGCGTGTGTTCGAAATTGCAGTCTATACAAGCCTCACAGTTTCCCAGTTTTGGACCGCTTCCTAGTGCCTCGCTGCGTGGGCTTCCTGTGTCTGTGCTGGGCGTGTTCCGTTTGCGCATCCGGATACTCGGGGTCCTGTGGGAGCTCGCTTTCATACTCTATCAGAAAGAAATATCGCATCAGAGCAAGTCAGGACACACACACTCACAAACCCTCACAATGCAAGCAATCATGGTGATCAAGACATACGCTGCAGAAACGCGACTAGAGACGGCAGCGTGGCGAGATCCATGGCCCGGCGCTTCTTGTAGTTGCGCAGGTTGAAAAACGCAGCCAGCGAGCAGCTCAGCACCACCACAGGTGATTGTCCACCTTCTGGGTCGTCTATTTTCCCATACTCGTTCCCTTCGGCGACTGTCAACAGCAAGTGGGCAATGCGTGTCCACCCGAGGCGACATGCGGCATGCAGTGGAGTGTCCCCCATTGCGTCCACCGCGTCCAGCATTGCACCAGCAGCGACCAACAGCCGCGCGATCTCGAAGTGTCCACCGCGACAGGCTTCGTGTAGAGGACGCGAGCGACTCACCGTGTTGTCCATCATATTTGCCATACCAGCAGGATCGCTGCTGAGCTTTATCAACTTTGCAACATCGTCCGGTCTTCCTTTCCACACGGCCAAGTGGAGCAGCGAGTCCCCATTCGCGTCTCGGAGCAAACAAATATTGTCAACGCTCTGGTTCGTAACCTTGGCATAGTGGCTCTGCACTCGATCCCAGTACGCTGAAGAAGACGGTGAAGTCGAGTTCCCTTCATCAACAGGGGCAGCATTGCGCCTTTGGGAACTGGGGCCGTAACTCGCGACCTGCTGCTGCCAAAACTGGATCGCGCGCAGCAATTCGATCTGCTTGCGGCGCAGTTTGCTCGCGTATTTCGCCTGGAAACTCTGTTTGCTCGTCGCATTGTTCGTCTCTGAGTGCTCGTCGTGTTGAAAATGGTCCTCGTGGAGCAGACATATGTCAATGCCTTCCAGTTGCGTCTCCAGAACCCGGTTCAACGTCTGCAAACGCTCTAGGCGCTGCTGGATTTCCCGCAATCTCTCGCATTTCATAACTCCCACAAAAGTTTCGGGGTCCATCAGCTGAGAGACTCGAGTTTGAAAGGAGGAGGTCTCCGAGTCTCTGCTACTCGCAGCGGAGGTGATATCAGCGAGCAGCTCCCAGATCGAAGACGATGAGGGTTCACTGGGACTCCTATTGAAGTTGTTGTTGTCCACGTCTTTGTCTAACGACGGCGACGAAGACAGCGGGTGAACTTTCCTGATTTCGTCGCTCTGGAGTCGCTGTTTCTCCTCTTCCAGCGCGTTCAGAACTTGCTGCTTGTCAAATTTGTACTTCTCGGCGCTCCTTTGATAGAGTTGACGGAATTCGTGCAGTTCTTGCGCCGCAAGTTCGCGTTTCCGCGCATTCGCAACGCTCGCGAGCTGCATTTGCTGCTCTTTGCGCGTCTGGCGCTCTGCGACTGCTAGAATAATTGTCTGGTTTTGTGGTGGTGCTGCGGGCCGCTCTTTCGCCTCGGGGGTCTCCACTCGCTTGCGCACAATGAACTTGTGTGATGGTGCTGTCGAAGTGTTCTTGTTCGTGCGACCTGCAGGCTCTGGTACGGCTTTCAGATATGGCCTTTTGAAATACTGAGCGATGTCTAACATCCCTGGAGTGGATGGCGGTGCTGATGCTAATGACGACTGCGCTCGGGAGGTCGACACTGTCGCTGCGGCTGCCGACGTGGGTCGCGATACTCTTTGCTTCTCGTCTGCAGTCGGCAGCCTTGCGTTTCGACCAATTTCCATAGTAAGAGCCGATGGCGCCTCTATCGGTTGTGTTGTAACTCCATCGACATCAGCTTTTTGAGCTTGAATCAGGTTCGTTGGAGCTTCGATGTTGTCGAGGTCTTGGGTCTGCTGTTCTTGAAGCGACTCGGTTGCGAAATGTCCAATCAACGGAGTAGACGGGGGACCAGGAGACGTTGTTGGTCTCTCAAACACCAACTCAGGAGCCGCAGATCCGTCGCTCTCTTCAGAGTCCAATGGCGCAGGCTCTGGGGACATTAACTGCGATTCTGGAACTTGGGATACGACGAGTTGGTCTGGAGAGCTTGAGAGAACTTGCTCTGGTTCTGGAGTTGTCTCAATGTTGTTGAGCGACGATTCATCAATTGGTAAAACCTCAGTCGGGAAAGCCTCATCCGGGTCAGGTGGAGCAATCATAGCCTCCGGTTCTTGGACTGAGGACTCTGTACCTTGGTCTCCCACGACCAATGCAGCTGATCCCATCCCCACCGAGTTGTCCTGAGCAACAACACTGGTCTCCTCCTCGACAACAGATTCCTTAATTTCAGACGCCAACTCTTCTCCTTGGGGCACAATGACATTGGCGACTTCTTGTTGGTCTGGTTCGTCGTTTGCCGCCAAGAGTTCTTGCTGCGGAATCTCCAGCCTCTGCTCGTTCTTTTCTTTCGTGGCTCGTTTCTTTTGAACGCGACGCCTCGCGAGGAAGCAGCGCACCGTGCACTCGATGACGAGCGCGGCCTCTTCAAAGCGAAGCTGCATCGCCATGGCAGACAGTCTATCCGTCTCCAGTGCCGCGATAGTGCTGCTCTCAATATGGTCATTTTGTTCTTGCTCTTGTTGTTGGTCTTGCAGGTTGAGTGGCTCAACGACGTGCATGAAAGTCCCAGTCTCGGGGTCGTAGCTCTCGACAAGTTGAGAGGAAGGTTCCTCAATCAGCAGATCAAGCTCTTGTGTATCCTTACGTGCCTGGCTCGTCACTGGGTTCTCAACATCAGAGGTACTGTCCCCTCCTGCTGTATGAGCTGCATCGACGACATCTGCTGCATCTTCTGGGATCCCCATGGTCTGCGGCGTGCATGGGCGACTGGAGCTACTCAGCGCAGCAGATCCTGGTCTTGATGACCGGGGTCGTCCTGAAGTACTAGGAGCAGCAGTTCTACTCACATCAGACGCATCAGCAGTTGACTCCGACGGCGTTCCTGGTGGCCGCTGCTCTTGCTGGTCCTGGAGGTTGTCACCTTCACTACTCTTTGTAAACTCGGGCCACTTCTCCGACGGCGAGCGCACAAACAGCACGCGACTCGAGCCGACGGGCGTCTTGGACACGGACTCGATCGCGCGGCGCACTTTCTCTTCAAACTCGGGCGTGATTGCCTTTTTAAGCAAGGGTGCACCGCCAGGGCGAGCGCTTGTACTCTCCATGCCGCTTCGCGCGCTCTCTCGCTGCGCGATCTCCGCCTCTGTCTCCGCAAAGTTCTGCTCCTGCTGCTGATGACAACCCTCATCTTCTGAATGCTGCTCTTGCAGTTGGTGATACGCGACGAACTCGTCCGGGGGGCTCCACACGCAGTCGCCCGTGACGTGGTTATAGTAGTACGGGATGCCGTCGCTCTCGTTGAGGAACATCATCCAGGGCATGTCGTGCGAGGTGCTGGCTGCTGTTGTGTATAATGGTGTAGACGGTGCTGCTCCTTCTTGTCCTTCCTCTCCATGAGGTTTGCCGCTACTTGCTGGGGTTTGCGCTGACTCGTGTCGCTCCCCACCTTCTTCGTCTTCTTCATCGTTGTCGTCGTCATCTCCACTCAAGAGCCGATTGAGTTTCTCCATTTGCTCGGCAGTGGACATTCGCGGGTCCTCCTTCTCCATCTTGCCTTCTCCTCCTGCGATCCCGTGACCAGATGCGTACTCAGGCGGCGGATCCCATCGCGTCTCCGACGTGTGCAGGTTCACGTAGTAGACGCGGTTTGAGCTCTCGTCGAACGCTTCGGTCCACTCAGGCACGACGTCAGCAATTTGGCTCTCAGCGACTACACGTGCAGCAGGCGCTTCCCATGAGGACTCGCCCGTGCGCACGTTGAAGAAATACGCGGCACCGCTCGTCTCGTCGTAACGAACCTCCCAGTCCGAGGAGAGAACAGCAGCAGCTTGTTCCCCCCACTCTTCGGTGCTCATCGTAGTGCTCAAGATCCTCCGCAAAGACTCAGTTAGTTGTCGGTAAGCAAAACAATGCACAGCAGGGCAATCAATTGAGCAAACAACATCAGCTGGGGGGGGGGTCGAAGAGACACCTGGGCTTGGCGGTTCACAAAAAGCCGTGACCGTTTGCTGCGCGAGTGTGACCTGGTCATTTTTGGAGTTTCTTTCAATTTGTCATTACCTCAGAATGCGACTCTGAAAGACAGACGCCGAACAACACTGTCAGCCATTTGGTCCCCCTTTGCGATTTGGCCCCTGGACGAATGCCTCACTCACTCCACTCCACAGAACCTACCAGCGGAAGCGCTCACTGGAGCTTTGGTTGAACTGCCTTCTTCGTCTACTTGGCTTCGAGTTCCGCGACCAGGTTGTCGTCCTTCTCCTGTTGACAATGTTTACAAAAAATTGAAGCCATAAACAATAAAACTGGTTGGCGAGTTGCACAGGAACGATGCGGAACACAACCCCCCACAAGACAGCAGCAATATTTCATGTATGTTTTCAAACCTTTCGGCGGCGGCGAACATCGTGGTTAAATATGCGCGCAATGTTCACTTCGGTCGTGATGATCGAGTCGCGGAGGAACGCCAGGTCGGCGTCGATTTGCGACTGAAACAAGCAATACAAAATAAAAGCAGCATGGACAGGTTAGCATGCAAGCAGAGCAATGGGCCCAGCGGCTACAAGATCGATACAAACGTACCAGACGCTCGTTGGCGACCGAGATGTTGTTCTCGAGCAGCTCGAGCGCTTCTTCGTACGAGTACTCGACCATCACGTTCGCCTAATGTTTATCATACAATAACGACCCCAACAGATCAGCATTATACTCATGCATACAGAGATCCACACAGCGACGCACCCCGAGCCAGATGCAGACCTTGCCGACCGAGCAGTCGACCGTGGCCTTGGCGTAGACGTTATCCGCGAGGTTGAAGCGCGTGGCGATGGACTCGCCCTCCTCCTGCTTCTCGATCAGGTGCTTGAGCGCCGCCAGGTCCTTCTCGGTCTCCGGGATCTTGCGCTTGAACGACTCGCGGCTCTTCTGCAGGTTCGTCTCCATAAACTTGTACTTGCTGCCAGTATGCATCCAATACAATCGTAGTGAGCACCAACGAGCGGATAGTCACCTGTATGAGCAGCTATACATGACGATAGATGATAGATAGACGCACCTGTAGAGCTGCTGGAGCGAGCCGACGAGCGGCTCAATGGTGCGGATGCCCACGGTGTTCATGTACGCCTCCACGCTTTCCTGATAGCAGCAGAGCAAGATAGACACACAGACACACACAAACAAGCATTTGTTAGCTCATCAACGGAAGGTTGCATGATCCATGCGTTACGCACACTGCTGGGGGCTGAATGGACGCACCACGAAGACGGCGGCGGGGATGCCGCGCGGGTTGCGCTCGCCGATGATGGACTCGGCCAGGCGCGCGAGCGCCTCGGGGCTCTCCTGGATCGCGGGCGCGGCGGCGGCAGCTGAAGTCGCCATTCTGTTCTGTTCTTGTTGAGATCGTTTGCTTTTTGCTTTTGATGTGTGGTTGACTGTGTGAAGAGTTTCAAAGTTCGATTTGGGTATTTCGAGTCCAGATAGCCCTTGCAAATTTGATATGGTCGGTGCACATGCCTCGTATCAGATATGCCAAGGCGATCAAGTTTGCGAGTGTAAGCTGCTCAGTGTAAAAAATACGCTTTGCTAAACGGTAAACGTTGGCCTTGAAGAAACCAGTGGCCGCCACATGAATAAGAGAAGGTGTTAGCTGCATTCCCATGAATTTGCCAACCGTTTTGGCTTGCATTTGCGTCCTATTTGAGATATTTTTGGGAAGCCGAAACATAAAGAACTGCGGTTTTCAAACTCGTGCCGTAAATCATTTACCGCTTGTTTAGAGTGAGAAAATATATAATTTTGCTCAAAAATTGGAACAAATATACCTTGGCACTTAGCGAGCAAACTTGAGTGCTATTATACTAAACTAAGGCTGGATCTCTCGTCTCCATCTCATCAGCTGCCCCACTGGAAGTGAGCTCCACATCAATTTCGATGATCCCCAACTGGCTTTTTCGCTCCGACTTGCTGCTGATACTGTTCAGTTGTCGTATTTCAGACTGAGACACCTGGCTAGTACAGCAGTCATGTCGACGAACAGATGCCGCGGATCCAGGTTCAGTTTGGAGCTCTTGGTCTGCAGAACGAAAATATAGTAGTCGGCGGGTCTCCTTCACTTTCCGATTTCGCCTCGCGTCGGCACGCGTCTCCTCCGCTACGGGACTTTCGGACAAGAATGCGTACGACCTCAGTTCTCCTGCTCTGCGCGGTGGCTCTGCTCGCTTCGCTTCTTGCACCAGCAGTGAGCGCCCAGGCTACCAAGGATCTCTGCTTCTCCCCCGCTCAGTCCTCCCCGATTCAGTCAACCTCCTCGAGCCCCACTACCGCCACCACCACCACTACCGCTGGACTCCCGGTCTTCTTCTTCCACGGTGTGACTGCGAACGCGACCGCGGGCGCCAACTTTCAGCAGAACCTGACCGCGCAGGGGCGAGTGTTCGTCGCTCTCAACTTTTGCGAGGATGCATGCTCGGTCGGCGGCCTGAAGCACCAGGTGCAGCTCGCGATCGAGCAGATCCGCAGTGTCGTACAAGCCAATCCGTCGACCTTTGCCAACGGCTACGTCTTCGTCGGCCACTCCCAGGGCGGGGCGATCGCGCGCGCGGTGATCGAAGACATGGACGACCACGACGTACGCAGGTTCGTCAGCCTCGCGGGGGCACAGAACGGCATGTTCTACGGTCCGCAGCTTAGTGACGCGATTCCAACGTCCGTCTTCGCCAAGTCCCTAGGTCCCAAGATGATCCCCGCGGCGCTCATGAACTTCTCAGCCTACAACTCGTCTCAGGGGGACTTTCGCGGCAAGCTCCAGTTTGACTTCGCCACGAAAGTCGCGAACCAGCAGGCGCTGCAGGACAAGCTGTCGATCGTGAACCTCCCGCGATCGCCCGTTCACGACGACTGGGTGCACACGAACTCGTTCCTGCCAGTGTACAACAACCTCAACGTGTGTGAGGGTGATGAGGGTGCCCCGCAATGCGTCGAGGCCCAGAAGCGCCGCCGAGCCAACTTCCTCCGCCTGGACGCGGCGCATTTCTTCGCATCGCCGAGAGACGAAGTGATCTCGCCCTGGCAGGCGTCGGTGTTTGGTCAGTACAGCGAAGTGAGCTCCGCCGAGGAGATCAAGACCAGGTTCAGCGAGTTTGTCATCCTCCCGATGACGCAGACCCGGGAATACACCTCAGACTCCTATGGCCTCCAGACGTTGGACAAGAGCAGCAGATTGTTCATCCACGTGGTGGAGAACGTGGCCCACTCGTGCTGGGTCGGGGATCGCCTGTTCGCCGGCTCGGCGGAGCTCTGTAAGTTCCAGCCGATCTACGACAAGCACATCTATCCATTGTTGTGAGCTACAGAAAAATTGTCGGGGGGGGGTTGTCGAAGGAGCTAGACTTCGTGTTTGCAGAAAATCAATAGATAAATGCATGAATGCAGTATACTCCGCCATATCATGGCGCTCGAAGCCTCACGAAGTTACCACTCGTCGCGGATGATCGGCAGCGAGATCGTGATACTTTGCTTGTTCTGGTCCCATTTCGCGTGACCGTCTTGGTACTGGACTGGGTGCGGCAAGAACAGCGACAGCTTCCTACAAGGCGGACCGAACTCGAGCAAGTCAGTCAGCATGCCGCTAGGTAACAGACAATGTTAGCCACTGCCCACGAACAAACTCACAGTGTGGGTGACTGCAGCAGCAGCTTCTGCTTCTTGACGTCCAGCTCAATGTCCTCAAGGCGATGCCGAGGGCACTCGACGCGCACGACTAGGGCTTCACAGTTGGCGAACGACGGGTCCTTGTCGCTAAGACCGAGGAACACGTCCTCCGTCATCACGCTCTGCTTGTACAAGATCTCAAACCTAGGGTCGTTCATGGTGCAC
>JAASGK010000442.1:0-24029 GCA_023334195.1 Globisporangium emineosum
GACGTTCCGAGTGAAATGCCCACGCCACCTGGCTGCACGAGTCCAATGGCTGCGAGCGAGCATGGGTTGTCACCAGAGAACGGGACGGCCACACAGTCGGCGGAGAACCCGAACTTCTTTTGGAAGAACAGGTGAATCACGGCCACAGAGTGGTACGGCCTGGCGACACCCCGCCCAAGCGCAGCTTCAAGCAGCTTTGGCGCATCAGCTGTAGCGTTAGTCTGCTTGGTGGTTGCCTCAACGAGCTCGGGGGGCCACTCTCGGGATCGTACGTCCAGCAAGTTCATGCCCGAGCCGTCGCTCTCATCGATCGGCGTGTACTCACCACACAGCGACGTCAGCATCGACGACACGAGTGCGATGCGGCCGACATTCGCTAGGAACGCGGGGTCGTCGTGGATGCGCTTCGCGATCTGGTTGCCCATGAAGCGCTCGTAGGCGCGCGAGCCGCTGGTCTCCGCGACGCGCTGCGCACCGCCTACCGCTTTCTCGAGCGCCTCGCAGAACGCGGTGCTTGAGCTGTCCATCCAGCTGGGGCCATGTTCGAGGTAGAGCGGGCTCTTCTGGCTGTAGTTCTTGAAAAGCTCAACAAGAGACGACTCCTTTGGCTTGTTTGTCGCGGACGAGACGCTGGCGTCCATGCACTCTTTGAGAGAGAACTCCTTCGACCAGTACACGGACGCGTGTTGCTGCCGCTGACGCTCACGATGCGCGACAGCTCCACCTTCGCGCTCGCAGTGAGCTCTGCGAAGATCGTGTCCAGCGCGTCGACGAAGAGCAGCGACGGGGTCACGACGACCTCGCGGTTGGCGCTGTCGCGGAGCCGCAGTACGCCGTTCGTGGCCGCGTACTGCAGGAATTTGTCGTCGAAGCGAACGCGCACTCGTCATGCTCTGCGTGGAGTAGTCGAGTTCGAGGAAGAGCGCGTCATGGGGCGATGTGGCCATTGCGGTCTCTCTCTTGCTTTGCGAGCGAGTACCACACCACTGCGGCGGACCTCTTCAATGGCTAGTCCAGGTCTCACTTTGAGCGAGCGAGGAGACAGCGACCCTTCATCTCATTCTTAAAAAAACTCACGACTGCATGTTCATTATTACCACATTTATCTCGCTGTCCCCTCTCAGCTTCACTTCACAAAATAGTAGATCTCCGCACGCAAAGCGCTCGAACGACTTGCCACAATCTCTTTCGCTTGAATCGTGTGTTGTGCTGAATTCCCAAAGTCGACTGTAGGCCTCCCTCTGCTTATCTTGGCTTGAAGACATCGGGTGGACGAAATACCAACACACTCTGATGATGGCTGGGTTGGTTGTTTTGGTGGGGGTTGGTTGGCTTCGTGATCCAGGCTGGATGGAGTGGGGGAAAAGGATCCTTACTGTACAATTTCTTGTTGCTCTCTTCATCGTGGGAAGCTGGGGAACCAGCCACATGAAGCTCTGCTCTCTCTGGTCTCTGCTCTCGCTTTCTGCCTCTCTCTCTCTCTCTCTCTCTCTCTGAGTTTACGGTTCAAAGTCGAGCTCGATATCTGCGAGATTGCTGTCGTCTTCCATGATGTAGTCGTTCACAAAGAGACTCTCCCAGCGGAGCACGACCGACGAGAACGCCTTTGCGAGCTCCTCCATCAGCAGCTCCGGCCGCTTGCCCATGCTGTCGTAGCCGCCCACGCCCTGCACCAGACAGCCCTCGACGACCGAGCCGTCGCTGTTCGTCTTTGTGATGTCGTCAAACGCGTACCCATTGCACTCGTCGTGGTGGCCGAAACTCGTCGACTCGGGCAATGCGACCGACCGGTTCGCGAAGAAACACCGGTTGCCAGGATAGTTGTCGTCGTGCGAGACAAACTGCACCGTCACGGACCCGAGGTTCGGCTTCCCTGGCAGCGCCTTGACGGTCTCGACGACCTTCAGGTGCTCGTTGAACACCTTGAGCACTTTCTTCGCGTGCACCTCGGGGAAAGTCTCAATATACTTGGCAGGCTCGATGCGGTGCATGCGCTGCGCGACGTCAAAGCCGCGCACCGCAGGGAAGAACTTTCGTCCCGTGGCATAATACCGCGTGCCTTCAAACCAGAATCGGATCTTCCAGCCGAACGCACTCTGGGAGATGTCTGGTTGCTCGGGCGGTACCAGGATCTTGGACAGGATCCGCTTCGTCTCCTCGACTTTCAAGTGGAGGTGGTCGATGTCGTCGTACTCGCGCCACTGCTGCATCACGTTGTTGGGTGAAGGGTGATGCTGCTGGTGATAGCTGCTTGTCCTTGATAGAGGTGGCGTCCGGCTGAACGGCGCGATCTCTTCCGACTTGATGTCGAACACGGGCTGCTCCACAGCCGCGGGGCTGTACGACGACGTCACGGCGATGCGGCCATTCGCGTCAATGCGTCCTGGGCTTGCGGTGACAGCAGCGGAACTGGTAGTAGGAGCAGTAAAGGTGTTGTTGCTGCTGCTGCTGCTGGCAGTGGTTCGTTGTAAGAGCTGCTCCTTCTCGCGCGTGAGCGCCTCGACTTGTTGTCGCTGTTGCCGCAGTTCCCACTCGTACGACTTGATCGTGTGAGAAATGAACTCTTCCAGCTGGAACACTTTCTTGCGGAGCTCTTCGGTCTCTTTCTGTAAACGGCAAACCCACACACACAGAAAGCGTCAGTATATAAACGACAATCACCACATGAGTCGCTTCTAACAAAGTCCATATATATCACTCACGCGCTGTCGGTCGCGGCAGCGGCGCGACGCCGCGCGCACTTGCTCTCGTCGGCGCTGCGCCTTGCGCTGCAGGATCGCGTCGGGAGTGAGCACATCGCTGCCGAGCAGCACGCCTGCGCCGCCGCTCGACGTCTTGAGCTTGCTCTGTTTGTACGCTTGCGGCTTGCTTGAGGCTTCCCCTAGTAGCTCGTCGTCCGAGTGGGTGTTATCCGCGGCGTCCGCGCCGCTGATCGGCGAGGAGAGCGCGCTCAGCATGCGCTTCTTGGTCTCCAGGAGCTGATGGCAGAGCGGCGACATCATCGCCATGTCCAAGTCGCTCAGTCCATTCGCAGAAGGAGGGAGCGCGGACGCCGCACTGTTGCTGCGCGCGCTGCTGTTCTCGTCGCGCTCAGTGCGCTTGCTGGCGCGAACACTGCCACTGGCGGAGGAGGAGGAGGAGGAGGGGGCAGACGCCAGCGCGTCGCTGATCGCGCGCAGCGGGATGCTGAAGTTGAGCTGCTTGGTGCTCTTGCCGTCCACCGAAGAGGCCGGAGACAGGGACGCCGTCATCGTGTCGCTGCTGCTGCTGGTGCGCGCAGGTTCCATTATGAGAGAGGCCAGAGGAAGAGAAAGAGAGAGAAGAGCAAATGCTCCTTTTGTCACATGTACCTGTTGTGTTGATAAAAGAAGCACTCTCTTGTCTCTGTTTATGACAAAAGAAGCACTATTTCTGACCATCATCTGTACAGAGACTGGCCATGTGCAGAGATCGGGCATAAAGTAGGTACTCTGAAGTTGGGTGAGTAGACTTGGTTTTACTAAAGGGGCTGCATGTCCTCTTTAAAGTTTTCAGGATTTGGCAGAATCCTTGCACAGTACTTGGTCTTTGTAAGAGGATGCCCAATTATAGTAGATACGAAGGATACGAGGCCGAGTTGCAGAGGTTTTAGGATTCATTTCCTCCGCGGATGGCTCGTTTCTGGCCATTGTGGATGAGATGGTGATAAAGTGAGGGTAGGGGAATATTGTCGCAGCACCAGGGCAGTCGCCTTTCGACAATTGAGTGGATCAATTCGTTTTTACAGGTGAATTGACTCGTGCTAATTGATACAATCGAGGGTTCCAAAGAGATTCGGATCACTATCGTCTTCAGCAAGAATATTAATTATTGAAGGGTATTTCGTCAGGTTGTGTTGGAACGTTAACCTGCCTCGTCACATTTTTATTTTGAGCATACTTTTGATTTTCAAGAGCAACGGATGAAAATAGTAAACTATAGCGCCGAGGGAACTTTAAAGCCAAATTTGCACGACCACACACTTCCAGAAGGCCGATAATTCTGTACAGTGTAAATACAGACTGACCCTGGATTTCCCTGTATAGCAGCACAAGCAGACCCAGCGCTCGTCTAGTAGTTTGCAGCACACAAGACTCTGTGGATCCATGCATGTATGAGAGAATGGCGGCTCTGTCTCCCAGCGGCAGGTTCCGTGCCAGGTGTCTTGTGTGGAGACAGATGGGAAAGCGTTTCAATAGTTTGATTTATTTTATAGTTTCTACCCACGTTGATTGGAGGACCATCACTCTGAAAATCAACTGATTTCATGCTGCGCTTCTCCCAGATACTGTATGAACTGCCACGCGCAAAAGTATTTACCAGGCACTGAGGCTGTCGCTCGTCCAAGCCTTCTTTCAACAATAGCATGCATCAATCTACTTTACCGCCTCCATTTCAGTCAGTGTTGAGTATATACGCTGCCCTTAGCTTACTTCGCAGTGTTGATTGGAATCCAGGTGAGCTGTATTAATAGTACTCGCTCTCTCAAGAACTTGGCGAAAACAACCAGCATTATATGTACACACATTTTGTTGCGAACAAAAAGCCTTTCTGCGGTCTCCCAAAAACTGGCGTGTTCATGGCCAAAGGTCATCCGATGACTTCCCAAAGATCGGTGCGTCTTTTTTCCAAAACGCGTTTTGCAATTGACGTTGGTGAAAGCTCACGCCACAGTCAATTCAAATGCAAAATGCAAATGCGTGGCTATCCATTGTTGGTCTTTCTGGTCGAGCGAATATGAAAAGCGCTTTTGCCAGCCAGCAGCTCTCATTTCCTATCAAAATCCCCACCACTTCACTCCATCAAGTCTGCTTTTGAAAGTCCACTTGTTGGGCAAACATGCGGACAAGCCCTAATGAGTGTATCCCCGCCGCGTCAAAAACGAGCCTGAAGAGATGGACATGCTCACTCCCTTCCATCATCGGCTCTCCTAAACTGCGAATTTTCTCTGTGGCAAATGGACTTTCGTTCTTTATTCTCCTCGTCACGCATGGTCTCCACTCCCACTCACTCAATTCAGTGAACGGGTATGAAGCAGCAAAACGAAGCAACAAACTGCTTCATACCCGTCTTGGCATCACTGCCAACTTGCAACTTGCGTCAACTGACAGGAAGCTGCTCTTGGTCGCTTGGGATTTAGGACATCTTGGCGTCAACAAGCACGATGACTGACAGCCTGCTGGCTCCGATCAGCAGAACTCTCCAGAGCTGCCAGTAGGAATTGGTTGGATGCATGGACGCGAGAAAGTGCTCGTAGCTTGGGATGGAGAGCTGAGCCACAAATCGATCGGAGCTCCGAAGGAGACGATGTTGAGGTGGGATGCGCTACGCTACATACGTCCTTCAATCCCGATGGGTTTGATGTTTGATGGTTTGATTCCTCATTGTCTTCTTCGCGGCTTGGCAACTCGCCAAAAAAGATGCAGAAGCAAAACGCAAAGCGACAGTATCGGAGACCAAACAGGCCAGTCAAAGCAACCATGGAGACACCTCCGCAAACGGTAAAACGGCACACTGTTTTGTTGAAATGAAATGCCCAAACGCATCATTGTTCTGTTTACGATCGGACTGACTCGTTGGAAATCCGCAATGAAGAAAAGGAACCCCTCGCAATTCGCAATCCCACTGCAGCCACCTCGTTTCGGCTGTGAAGAAAGCGTGGCTGCCCACGCTTTCCCGCCATCCATCGTGAGCTTCTTCTTCAACGGAAGCAATGGGCGATGGCTGCTCTTGGGATCAAAAGTATGAAGCTACATTAACATGCTGATTCGTTTTTGCAGGTCCTGCTCCCTCTCAGCGTTGCCTTAAATGGCTCCTCAAAACTCCGACTCGGCGAGCACGAGAGCGAAGCGCACCGTGTTCTTCTTGAACGCCGCGTACATGCGGTTGACCACGAGCGGACTCTCCTCCAGCTCTCTGTCACTGCCAGGCAATCCGTCAGCTTCGTCCTCATTTGAGTCCTCCGCGTAGTAATGCTCTCTTAGAAACGGACGAGGGCTGACGCAGCGCAGCACGTACTCGCGTTGGACGGGGCCAGAGAGCACCGGGTTCAGCAGCACGAGCGTCGTCACACGCTGTCGCAGACTCTCGACTTTCAGCAGCTCAGAGATACACTTCGGCCGTCTTCCCCCAACACTCTGTGATGCACGACCACTGCTCACTTGTCTGTGATTCTGCGCCTGCAGTAGTAACAAGTTGACCAGCGCAATACTCTCAGAGGTCGCTCGGTGATTCTCATTATCAGGTGGGAAATACTTCAGCAACGCGAGCGCATTTGAGAGCAGCGCCTCGACGTACTCCATCTCAAGCACGAGCTTCCAGCACGCGTCCAGCGCCATCTCAAACGCGACTTGTAGCTGCCCTTTCGCTCGCTCGTGCTCTTCTCGTTGGTCTTTCCCTGCGGGGAAAGCCACTTGCGACTCGGCCAGCGCTTCATCAAGCAACGAGATCGCGCGATTGCAGCGCTCGTGCAGATCTTGCATCGCCGTATGGAACACCGGGAGTTCCTCGCTTGAGAACGGCAACGCAGTCTCCAGAGTGTAGAAGGCGCTCGCGATCACGCCCGCAAGCATCTGATGGAAGAGCTCGTGGGGAGAGATCGTCTCCAGGTAGTGGTAAACCTTCTCCGACTCGTGCAGCGGGTCGAAAAGACACTTTTGGCGAGCCACAGGGATTGGCGCCGAGGATTCCCACATCTGCTGCCACAAGTGCTGCTGGTTTGTTGTCGATCCAAAGCGCATGCGATCCGAGAGCATGCCGTGTTTCTCAAACCACCAGACATCCTTGCCCTCTTGTGGCAAAGTCTTCAGCACTTCATCATCCAGCAACGGATCGAGTGGGATCCAGTCTTTCGGTGAGTACCACCGGATGAAATCTGCCAAGCAGCACCCAGGGTTTGCTGCTTTGAACGCCTGCATATCGGAGACCAGAGCCGCACTCTGAAGCTGTTGGCGAAGCACCGCCGACTCGACACTCGCGCCGAGTCGAGACAGCAAGTCTTGCTGCTGCTTTGCGATGTCCTCGGTCATCGGCACTGCGACTTGCGTGATCGGCTCCATCATGACCGCATTTGTTTTCAAGCAGTACACCCCTCCAATAGGTCGTCGAGCCCCTTCTGCCACCACCGCTGCTGACGATGCAGCGTGATTCGCTTCCTGTTGCTCGATCGAATCGAAAAATTCGTCGTCACTTCCAGGAGAATCACCCGTTTCTTCTTCTTCGTAATCGAGCGTGAAGGAAGTGAGATCTGCCACCTTGGTCTCCTTCAGGGCTAACTGAGCGTCCTCTGTCGGATAAGGAGGAGATCGAGTGATCTCAGCTTGCCTGATAAAGAAAGATACACGTGAGATATTGAAGGATCAAAGATTTGATGAACGTACACGTACCTCAAGATACAGCAATTGAGCAGTTGAAGCTTCTGGTGCAAGAGGCACTGGTGGAAATCTGGCGGAGGTAGCTGCAGCGACTCTGCGTCCAATAGAAACAGTGTATCGAGCGACCTGGTCGCGTTGGAACTCCTCTGCTCGCCGCCTTCTACTGCGGTGCTCTGCATTTTTGATAGCAACAGACACCACATGATATTAGAAAGGTCGCCTCTGCGCATAGCAGGCATGGCGGAACAACCACCGCATACCATCGCAGGCAGCAGTTGCAACTGGAACCATCTCTCCCGTAGCATCTTGACAAACTCAACCCACAGGAGCGACATGGCATTCAATCCATCTAATCCAGACATTCCCCAGACACACACACACACAACAACAACAACAACAGTTAGTACTATGTAAACCAGAGAAGGCAAGAAATGTGGAGCCCACTTACGCAATTGCCCCATTCGACAAGCCAAGATGGAGACCAGCTGACCAATCGGAGCGCTGTGAGCGACAGAGGAATGCGTGGATGAGGATGCCAGCGGAGTGTTCTCTACTTTCCCATTCGCCAGGTCTTCGTCTTCGAAGAGCTCCACGACAATGCGTCGGATCTCTTCAATGTCTGTCCCTTTCCAAGTCGCTGCGGACACTAGCGATGACGTCAGAGTCCCGATGGCGTTTCCAATCACGACCGCAGCCCGAGCTGCAGGGATTGACTCGTGGAGCCTAGACGAAGACAGCGGCGGTCCATCGCCTGAAGTTGACGACGGTGCAGAGATGGAAGATCCACCGCCACCAGATGACGAAGATGGAGCGTAGGGCAAATTCGGTGCCAACTCGGAAACGAGGATGTCTTTACTGAGCTCTCTCGAATTGGAGTACGCCTGAACTAGGTTTGCGACCACCTTGCTCAGCGCTAGTTGAGGCTTGCGCTCGTTGTCCGACTTGAGATTCTGGAAGCGCGCTTCGAGCATCCACTGTGGTGCTTTCTTCGCGTCCAAGCTCGAATGCACGACATTGTCGACATACGTTCCTTCCCGGAGATTCGGCCAGATCACAGTGAGGTCCATGCCAACCAGCGGCGACGTTGTGGATCCGACAAAGTGGGTACAACGACCTCCAAAGAGGTCGCGAATCACCTTCTGGTGCTCTGGTTGTCCCTCTGACTTGACAACTGGCTCGTCGTTGGGCGGGAAGTGGTCTGCTTCAATCTCTCGAGGGTCCTCTGCGCGGGTCCACGTGTACCCAAATGACGCCGACACCAGCATCCCGATCGGCACTTCGTTCGAATCCAGATCCCCACCGCCGACGACAACGCGGTATTTCTCTTCAATGTGGTACGGAAGCTGCAACTTGAGCTTGAAAAAGTCGAGCAGACCGCTGATGCAGCTCTGGTTCGAGCTCACCTCGGGGATCGAGTCGGTCTCAAACGCAATCGACACATTGCCCGTCGCCCCGGGTACAGCTGAGCCCAGCCACGTGCCTCGCGACGGCTCGTACGTCGGTACAAACGCGGGAAGCGTGCAGTTGCAGTTGTTCAGCGCGATCGTCAGCGCTGAGAGCAGTAGACCGGATTCGTTCTGGTCCACGGCAATGTCGAGCATGAAGTCTTTGCTTTCTTCGTCGCTAAAGTCGTTCGATGGCGTATTCTTCACATTCAATTTCTGCTCCAAGTCTTTGCTCAAGCTGTCTTTATCACGTGCCGCTGCCACGGACGGCGAAGACACTGGCGACGTCACTGCCGCTGGTCGCGAGCGGTTCATCGTGCTCACGGGCTTCCGTGTCGCGCTCTGCGACGTCCGGCTCAGAAACAGAAACTCGTCGACGCCAAACCACTTTTGCACGCTCTGGAACGCCGCGCGCTTGTTGCAGAGCTGTTCTTCCTCAGGTGTGAGTGCGCCGCTGGTACCAGAAGAAGCATCCGCAAACCCCGATGAGTCCTGGAACCCCACATGCTTGCTGCTGTTGGTGTTGCTGGTCCCATACAGATGCTGCTGTTGCTGCTGTCGCCGACGCCAGTTGTGCCACTGGAAATCGCGCGTCGTGTCGGCGATCGAGAGCATCGTTGGTGTGAAGTGCTCTAATCCTTCCTGCCACTTCTTCGTCGTCGTCTTGGTACCACCACTCTTGATACCAATTTGATCAGTATTAGTATCAGTTGAAGTGGCACTGCCACCGCCCCGCATCTGCTGCTTGTGCTGGTTCGACGCAAAGAGCGTCAGCGCGTAGCAACTCGGCGCCGCGCCGTTGCCGTGCTGGTCCAGCTCCAGCACGCGTGTCCACGTGAGCGGCTCGTCGCTGTCGCCATCGTGGCTCTGCTGCGGTGACCCTTGCAGCTTGTTGTTCTGTGGCTGTGGGAACGCGGCCGAGAGCGCCTCGGGCGACGCGTGGCCCTTGTTCGAGAGCTGCCACACGATGAGCGTCTGCTCCACGTCCGACACGAACTGCTCGAGCGCCGTGGCGTTCGTGAAGTCCACGAACTGGCTGCTCGGGTCTTCCTCCACCTCCATCGTCATGGCTTCGTCTTTCTTGAAGATTTCTTCGGCTTGGAATTCTTCAGAGGCAACTAAATCGGGTTTATCTACAGATAAAGCGGGTTTTATCAAATTGATTTGCATTTTGTATGATTTGATATAAACTAGCTTCCAGCCCATACAAACACCAAGTCAATTAAATAATCTTGATTTTTATAAAATATCTAAATTGACGAAATTTGTTGTTTTTAATTAAAATAAATCCGAAATATCTATGCGGTTTTTACAAAATACAAAGCGCACCAAAACTGGTACAAATACCGGTATTTTTGACATTATCCATTAAAACCGGTATTTACGTTCTGAAATTATACCGATATAATACCAGATATTGTAAAATACCGGTACACCGGTAAATGTATTGAAAATCTCACGAACAGCAAAAAACCATCCGTAAAGCTTCTCGTTCGTTGCGGTTGGAGTGAGCGGCACGGGTGGAGCTGGTGTACGGTAATAAGCGTGATTGGGGCTGTATCGCTCGGGCGCGATCGAAGCGCATTCCAGTCATTTCGCTGAGTTGATCTCCCCCAGAGACTAGAGTCTGGATAACTCCGAAACGAGTTGTCTGAGGACTTCTGTATCACAGCACCGTAATTTTGTATCACCCCACTCGTAATCGCGTTCGATGAGACTCCCTGAAGGACGAGCACAGGTGCTTTGTTGATCATTTGTGCAAACCAGGTTGGAAGATACAGCGGATCGGTAAGATTTGAGTGTGAGACGGTTCTCGAGCTGATGTCGCACGAGCGGACCTTGTGGAGTACTGTGCAATGATGTACGCCTCGTGGGTGCAGTAAACCAAACGCGTGCATTGTCCAGTTCGAGCGAGATGGTTCACATGGTGTGGGGGCTACAAAGTCCTGAGCTTTTGTGCAGTTACAGTATTTGTTTTCACTCGTAGTGCCTGGTGCGTTCTCTGGCTTATGTTACTGTACATACCATGCCCTGCTGTGCCTGTCCTCGTGCTCTCCATCGTCGTGCCGATGAGCTATTTTGGCCCAAGAGCAGTAAAATATATTAGGATACTCTTACTTTGCCGGTTTATCTCGTAAATCAAAACTGAGAGATACATCAGGTGGGAGGGGAACGCGTTTGGTAGATCACGAGACATTTATAGTGGCGGGGCATGTATTACCTCAGTAGGTGCAATCTGGCCGGCGTGGCCACTGGAAGCGACGATGGCTGTTGTAGCCATACACTGGGGAGCCTGGACTGCTCCGATTTCTCATTGACATGCTAGAGTACGAGTCTTCCCTCGAGATCGCTCAAGAGAGCTCTGATTCAGTTCATTGTCGATTTATTTTCCGGGAGCTTGTTTAAGAGGTCCGCAAATATTCAAGTGCACGCGTCTGACAGGTGGGGTTTTGAAAGGGACGTTGTCGGCCATTTGGACGCGATTCGAGGGTGGAGTCACCTACCACCGCCACCTGCTTGCGTGTAAGTGCTGGAGCTTTTTGGGCGTTACGTAGTTTGCTCGTACACTACATGTATCCGGATATGCTGTAGAGATGGATGACTCGTGTTTAAATTCGCACTTTGAAGCCGAAACATCTGGTTTCTTCCCATTCGCTCCTCGGCTTGTCGAGTTGCGAGAACATCCAGCGTACTATATTTAACACTGATTGCGAGCGTGCTCAAGCCTCCAGTAAACGAGACTAAACAATCTGCACAGTGCTGTGCCTTGACTGACTTTGAGGTCTCCAATCCAACGCCAACTTTGTTGCGAGAATTCTTGATCGCGTGGATAAGAGCAAGAATACTTGTTTCAGCGCTCGCAAAGGGATACATTAGGAGAAATCCATAAGGTGCTTCAATGGCCGCCGCTACAGCCGAACTTGATTGAATTAACACAGCTCACAATCAATCGTCAACGACGGCAAACCGACACCGAACCAATGATGTGCTCGACAGGTCTTTCTTTATATCCAACCAGGTTGCATGCGACAGAAAGAACAATATTTCGGCTTTGGGTGAATATGAGATTGACAATCGCTCTCATTTATCAGGTTCCCTCTGTATGATCCTATGTTACTATTTAAAGAGGATTATTGACGATGACAACCATACAAATACGTATACACATGCGTCTGATTTGCATGTTACCTATACTAAAAAGGTGCATGTGTCAGCAGGGTTTACTCATTAGTAGAGGTGCATGTCAAAACTTCAACTCGTCTGAACTCTTGAAGCCGAGGAGCTACGAACCGGCTCTCTCACCCAAAGCATCCACTTATTGATTGGACCTGCTTTGGGATGTTGATCACTGGAGCCACCTGGGCTTTGGCTTCCCCCTCCTGTACATATTTTCATTGGCACACCAGTGGCACGCTGAGACTGGGATGAGACTCTGTCTCTTGTCGATACGTCGCCGTCTGCTAATGCTGCTGTGATGTTGCGTGCATCTCCAAATCACCCATTGTTGATCCTGTTGACTCTGGGCTCTCTCTAGGAGCTGAACTGGCTTGGCTGGTTGGATTTCTCGTCTCACACTCACAGCGCGGGGTCGTCACGCCCTCCTCATGAGATTTGCTTTGAGCTTGAGTTGGCTTTGATGTGAGGTTTCGGGCTTTGAGAGCTCTCTCATTCTCTCATTATCCAACTCGTGTGGAGCTTCACAAGGCTCATCAAAGTACGCGAAGCAACCACAAGCATGCGCGTGTATCCTACTTTCTTCAGTGTCGCGATCGCGGCGCTGCTCAGCATCGCAGCTTCGGGTGTCAATGCGCAACAAGCCTACGATGTCATCGTCGTCGGCAGTGGACCTGGCGGACTCGTCGCGGCCGAGTACTTGTCGCGCGATCCGTCGATCTCTGTACTCGTCCTGGAGGCTGGTCTCCCGTCGCTGCAAGCCACGGGCGGCGCCGATGTTCCAGACTACGCTAAGGGAACAGGCTGGACCCAGTATGACGTCCCTGGTGAATACGAAAAGCTAAGCTGGAACGACGCCAACCGGAGGTACAAGGTTGACTGGCTCGTGGAGGACTACATGTGGCTCGGCAAGCTCGTCGGCGGGTGCTCGTCGATTAACGCGCAGCTCTACTTCCGCACGCCGGACTCGTACGCGATCAACACCAAGTGGCCGTTCTCCCCCGACCGAGTCCAGGCGCTCATGGACGAGAACGAGCAGACCATCAGCACGACCGACAGACCTTCGGCGGACGGCAACTGGTACTTGCAGGAAGGCTACAGCATCGTTGCGAACGCGTTCCGCAACAACGGGTACGCTGAGAAGACCATCAACGACCGCGATGCGCGCAACAACAAGGACAAGACCTTCGGTCACGCGCCGTTCACGATCAAGAACGGTCTTCGCGATGCGCCAGCCAAGTCATTCTGGAACAAGATGAAGGACCGCTCGAACGTCAAGCTCGTGACTTCGGCGATGGTGAGCTACATCAAGCAAGCCGCGGGGAAGGCCACTGGCGTGGTTTACAACACGAACGTTGACGTCTCGCTGACGGCGCGTGGTGCTGTGATCATGGCAGCTGGTGCTCTCAGCTCTCCGAAGGTGCTCATTCAAAGTGGTATCGGCCCAAAGGACCAGCTTGACACTTTGTGGCCACGCTCGGACTTCCCAGGTGTCAAGCAGTCCTGGGTCATCAACGGCAACGTCGGAAAGAACCTCTTCGACACCACCATGGTCCTTGCGTCGTTCACGCACCCAGACATGAAGTCGTTCCAGTACAAGTCGTACCCTTCCTGGGCGCTGGAGCAGTACATGAATAAGGGTCAGTCCGGTCCGTGGGCGAGCTTCGGGCCGCTTATGATCGGGTACGAGAACTACCCGGTCAACGGCCGCATGTACGAGTTCCAGACCACAGTGCTCCCCAACGGCTTTGGGGACGCATACTACACTCCAAACGCGTTCACGACGTCCCTGTACATCAACAACCCCGAGTCACGCGATTACTCGCACTTCACTGCGGACGGGAAGTGGCACGGCTTCACCGGCAAACTGTACATGGCGACAGCCAACGACCTGGCCGCGATGCAGTCGTACACCAACAAGGTGGTGAACATGATGCAAGCCAACGGCGCCAAGTTCGTGTCCGCCGCGAACGGACAGTCGGTCAACGACTGGGTCAGCACGCACCGCGACTGGGTCACCCAGCACTTTGGCGGCAGCTGCTACGCGTCTGCGGATGCCGGTGACGCCAAGCGCTGCGCGGACGAGAAGCTGCGCGTGATCGGCACGCAGAACATCTTCATGGCGGACGCGAGTACGATGCGTGACGGCACGGTCAACCCGTACGGCTTCATCATGTACATGGGTCGCGAAGCTGCCAGCCAGGTCAAGGACTTTGTCTCGGGAGGCGTTGCTCCAACGCTTGCTACTTGCTCGCTCGAGACCAACGTCGACTACATTGGCAACGATGTCGGAAGCGTGCCCAGCGCAAAGGCGGAAGGCTGCTGCGCGCTCTGCACCAGTTTCAGCGGCTGCAACGCGTTCACCTGGAACGACTACAACGGCGGGACTTGCTGGCTGAAGAGCGCCAAGGGTGCCACGAAAACCACCACCGGTGTCCGCTCGTCGGTCGTCAGCAGCATCACCACGCCTCCACCAGCAGCGTCGGCTTGCTCAACCATTGAAGAGGACACGGACTACTCGGCCCCTGATGTCGGAAACGCGCCAAGTGCCACTGCCGAGGGCTGCTGCGCGATCTGTACCGCCAAGTCGGGTTGTGGCGCCTACACGTGGACGAACTACAACAGCGGCACGTGCTGGCTCAAGAGCTACCGCGGAGCCAAGAAATCGTCGACGGGAGCTCGCTCGGCGGTCGTCAACAGCGCGCCAAAGTGCAACTTGGAGAACGACGTGGACTACGCTGGTTCCGATCTCGCCAACTCTCCAAGCACGACTGCCACTGGCTGCTGCGATATGTGCCGCGGTCGTTCGGGATGCAAGGCGTTCACGTGGACCAACTACAACGGTGGTACCTGCTGGCTGAAGACTGCTGCTGCGGGAGGCCAAGCCAAGGCTGGGTCAGTGTCTGGCACCATGTAAATTGCACGTGTTTGCATGAATGAATGAACTCGCCGAATAGAGAAATTGGAACCCCAGCGTTCGTTGTAAAGAACAAAATATCATTTTGCATGAGGCCCCATTTTACCATCAGAAGTATCCTGCAATTCTCGTTTTTCAACACACACATTCATTGATTCGTTACAACAGCATATACACTCCGGTCAACATATCGAGCAAACGTTACCACATTTACGGCGTGGCGGCTTCAGGCACAACTTCGACACTGATGGACTCGGTCTTCGTGACTTCTTCCGAGAAAAATTCTTCTTCGATGACCTCGCGGTTGTTCTCACTCACTTCTTCAATCTCGGTCGCCACAACCGAGGTCTTCAACTCCGTCTCAACTTCAACAACAGTTTCAGTCGCGATCGTAGTTTCACTCACCGTTTCCGTCTGGTTCGTCTCAATCTCCATTGATACCGATGATGAACGATCAGCGTTGTCGACTGAGCTGGTACGAGCGGTGCGAGCATGTCGTACGCGTGATTTCTCTCTTCGCAAAGCTTTCTCTGCCGCGCGCTCTTTTTCTTTCATGACTTGCGTGTACTCGTGCTGCTCCGAGCCACGACGCAACTCCTCTTCTTGAGAGTGGAACGTTTGCTGCTGCTTCTCAGCGAAATACGCACGAAGGGCTCTTTGGCGCTCCTCGGACTTCAACGCGTTGATCTCTTCGAGACGCTTGCGACGTTCCAACTGCTCCTGGTAATGCCTCATGTACGTTGGACTGTTCTGATAGTCCAAGTAGCGCGGAATGGTTCCATCGCGGCGAGTTTGCTGAGATGATTTCTTCAGTGCGAGTGCAAAAGGATCCGGGGAGTCCGTTGACGACGAAGAAGAGGACGAAGCACTGCCAATAGCTACTGCCCGCTTTTCACGAGCTTCCGAACGACGTCCAACGTTATCAGAATCCGAGCGCTCCGAGAGGGAGGTCCTGTTTGTGAGAGTCGAACGTCTGTTGAGCACAATGGAAGGCGATGGCTTCGACGCCGACACCGACAACGAAGTCTTTCGAGTGCTGGTTCCGAAGCTTTTACGGCGGTTGACTGCAAAGTCTTCGGATGGAGAGCTGGCTTGGTTTCCTTCATCTGGCTTAGGAATGGTCATCCCGTGGGTAACAGCTTTCACTCGACTTTGCACGCGAGCATAGTTGCTCTTCCACTCGGGTTTCTTCGCCTCAGTGATGTCTCTGGAATCAGACGATTGAGATCGCTGCTTAAGAACAGTTCGTCGCGCCACAACCGGAGCTGGTGGTGCGACTGGCACAGCGGGTTTGGTCGTTGTCACGGCTCTCTGGCGCGCAGGTCTTTCGTCCACAGAAGTATCCATACTCTTCTTTGCAACTAGTCGCACTGGCTTGTCCGCAGAAGGCTTATTATTTTCAGTCTTCGCAGCAGATGATGCAGTGGGCGTCGCAATTGAGGATCTTCTTGGAACAGCAGGCTTTCGTGGAATGGGAGCTGGAGCTGGTGTGTCGACTGGAATGCTTGGCTTCGTTTCGGTTTTTCCGAAGGTTGAAAACGCCTTCTTGGTCGCAGCAGGCGTAACTCTTGTTTTCGCATCTGCAAGTTTCTTCACACTCGAAGCCGTGTGGCGCACAGAAGTGTCAATTTGAGTTCGTGATGGACGAGACACCGACACTGACGAACTCTTCGCTTCATTGGCTTTGGAGCGAGAAATTGAGAGCTTTCGTTCCTTTGTTGTGCTGGTTTTCGCAATCGACGCTCCTTCCGCTGGAGCCTTTGTCGACTTCTTTGGGACACCACCGAGTTCTTCTTCGCCTTCAGTTGAGAATCTCTCGCCGATAACCACAGTGTCTTCGGTGTCAATGGACTCATCTTCATCCATCACAAAAGACCGTTCAGTGGTTAGCATCGGTCGCTTCTCCTGCGATGCTGGGGGAGTATCTTCAATGATCACCGAAGATTCTCCGACTTGCTCGACCTCAGTAGTGTTGTGCTCGATAGTCTCCACAACAGCACCAGACGCCACCCAGGATTCGGTGCGCTCTTCGCTAACGGCAACTTCGATGTCAGAGGTTTCATTAACATACTCCTCGAATGAATTGGTAGCTGAAGACTGGGCTGCAGATAACTCATTCTGGATCTGCACTTCGACATCAACGTCGTCGAGTTCATCACCAGATTCGTCTTCAACAGCGTCAAACGCATCAGCAAGGTTCTGGGAGATCTCGCGCTCAGCGTACGTGGAATCTTCAGTAACCACGTCGGACTCTGCAACTTCCCCCGCTTCTTGAATGTCAAGCTGTTCTTTGGTGCAAGTTGCGACTTCAATTGCAACCGTGGTCGAAACTGAATCAGCGCCTTGATCGTCGGATTCAGCAGCCACAACTTCTTGCGCGACGCTGATCACATCAGTAGAAACAAACTCTTCTTCAACGGCAACAGCAACGGTCTCACTGACTTCAAAAGTGTTGTCGCTTTCTAAATCATCAGCAGTCGTATCCAAGCTGCTCACTCCCTCCACTTCCATTTCGGACGATTCGACAGCAGCAGTGACTACTTCTTCGGCAGCGATTTGTTCATCTTCTGCGACTGAAGACGCAGGCTTGTCTTGAACAACAGTCTCGATTGCTTCAACTGCAAAACTCGAGATCACTCCAACAGACTCGTTTTGAGTAGTGACTTCAACATCCCCAGGAGCAGCAACGACAAGTGCTGCTGATTCTTGAGTGAGCGCATCTTCATCAACGGTTTCGCCAACCAAAGTTTTTCCGTTCGTCTCGATCTCAGTTTCGTCGGATGCTGTAACCTCCATGTCTAACTTAACAACAGAGAGTTCAGATACTTCAGCGCTGGCAGATTCTTCAACGGCGATGAATTCCGTTGTGACAGAAACAACTTCCAAGACTGAAGTACTCTCTGAAGTTCCCGTGAACACAGTGTCTTTACTTTCAGTCATCGCAACCAGTGTAGATTCAACCACTGCGGCGGCAACGACGTCATCAGCAACCAAAATATCAACGTCTTCTGCTTGAACTTCAACGGCAACTGCATCATCCACCACATCGTGCGAAGCATTCCTCTTCATTGTGACAGCCTCGGTGTTGAGTGCAATTTCAGCCGATTTTTGGGTGGTTGCGCTCACTTCAGTAACAGCTTCGACGACTTCCTCAGTAGCAATTTCGCTCTCCACGACACTCTTAGACTCGACTTTGGCAACCACCGCAACATTATCAGTGATAGTCTCGGTCTCCTCTGCGCTAGCGACAATTTCACTGGCAGTCTCGCTGACGACATCCTCCTGGACCTGGGCTTCAATAGTGGCAACGGTGGTTTCAGTCTCAACTTCATCGATCACTTCGGTCGCTTGAGCCACGCTGGATGCACTTTGAGCCACGACGCTCTCCTCCTCAGCAGAAGAATCACCAGCGACTTCAGTGATCTCACTTTCGACGGTCACAACAGTAGAAGATTTGACATCCGTTGTTTCGCCAGTCTCGGTGCTCACTGTACCATCAACGACCGTTGTGCTGGAAGTGGAACTGCTGATGTGTAGGTCATCGTTCTCCTCTATGGCTTCAGCCATGGCAGCTTCAGAGACCAGATCAGCGTCGGATGTTGTTACACTGAGATCCATCTGCTTCACGTCAGTGACTATTTCGTTTTCAGCAACAGCAATATCACTCTCAGTAGCTGCATCTGAACTCAGCTCAACGTCGGTAACCTCCTCAACAGCCTCGTTGACAATTGCAGTTTCTGTCTTTTCGGTCGTCTCAGTGTCAGTGGTTATAGTCGCTCCAGCTTCAGTGAAGAATTCAGCAGTTTTGATTGTGTCTCCACTGATCTCTGTTTCGTTCTGCACTTCTTGTGTCTCAACAGCTGGCTCGACGACAAGAACCGATTCTGCCTCGTCATTCGCAGCAATCGGAGAAGCAGTTTCCTCGCTGGCGACAGGAACAAACACTTCGTCTTCCGACTTGACCGCTTGAGCTTCAATGGCAGCTTCTGTCGTGGTGATATCCTCAACAATAACAACAGCTTCAGTCTCGGCCGAAGTAGTTTCCTCGCTGGTGACAACGACAGTCGATTCATCTTCCTTCTCGAGTTCTTGAGCTTCAACGGTAACTTCAGTGGTAATCGTTTCCTCGTCAACAGCAACAGTCACTGATCCAGGCTCATGATTTCCACCAATCTCGCTCGTGACAGAAGCAGTCAAATCCTTTTCAGTCTTGACTTCTTGAATGCCAACAGCGACTTCAGCAATGGTTTCATCAAAAGCGGCAGTTACCGACGTTGAATCGTCGTTCACAGCAACAGCCGAAATGTCCGCAACGGTTGTTTCTTCCTCTGTCTTCAGCTCTTGAACTTCAGTGGATACTTCAGCGGTGGTGGTGTTTTCTTCGACAGTGGTGACTGATTCAGTCTCGTCACCAACTGAAATACTCGTTGCGTTTTCCTCCCTTGTGACTGCAAAAGTCGCTTCCTTGTCCAACTTGACCACGTTGACTTCAACAACAGCTTCAGACGTTGTGGTTTCCTCGACGTCAGCCACTACTTCAATGCCATCGCTCACATTAGCTGTCGACTCAGCCTCCTCGCTTGTGACCACAACAGTAACTTCCTCTTCCGTCTTGATCTCGTTGACTTCAACAACAGGTTCAGACGTGGTGGTTTCCTCGACAGCGGCCACCGGTTCGGAAATTGCAGACAATGTTTCTTCGCTTGTGACAACGGCAGTCGTTTGCTCTTCCGTCTTGGCCACATTCGCTTCAACCACAGCTTCAGACGCGGTAGTCTTCTCGACGGCAGCCACCGGTTCAACCTCGTCGATGACGGAATCTGTGGATGCACTCTCTTGGCTTGTGGCATCGATTGTTGCTTCTTCTTCAGTCATGTCCTCAAGAGATTCAGCAGCTGCTTCAGTCGTGACGGGTTCCTCAACAGCGCTCACTGATGTAGTCTCATCGCTCACAATTACCGTGGACACAGTTTCGACTGCGACAGTCGCCTTCTCTTCCGTCTTGGCCTCAACAGCAATCTCTGCAGAGGTTACTTCGACAAGAGTAACTACTTCATTCACCACGTCCGTAGCGGTAGATAGGGTAGCGGAGACCTCAACGACAGACTCTTCTTTCTGCTTTGGCTTCTTCTTCTCGTCAGCAACCAGCTTTGCCTGCTGGTCTTGCTGCTTCGTCAGTGCATTGTACTTTTCTCGCTCCGCGCCGACGCGGACACTTCGTTCTTCTTCCGAGAAGAAGTTTCGCACAGTACGGAATTTCAAGTTGTCCAGTGATTGGTCTTTCTTCACTTCAAAGCGACTCACAATGCTTTTCACAGGAGCGTCTTTCTTCGCTGCCGTGCGAGCGACGGCTTGTGCGCTTGAATCCGCAGGCTTATCTTCCGCACGCTTGATTTCCGCGTCCTCTGTGGCTGGACTCTTCGACTTGACTGGACTCCTCGATTTGTTTTTCGCTTCCAGGCTTTGCTGTTCAGTCAACGCGTTGTACTTTTCTCGCTCAGCACCCACGCGAACACTTCGTTCTTCTTCTGAGAAGAAATTTCGCACAGTGCGGAACTTCAAGTTGTCCAGAGACTGTTCCTTCTTGACTTCAAAGCGGTTTCTGATGTCCTTGAATGGCGAAGGCTTTGGCACTTCGATCACAGCGTTCGGCGATGTCGAAATGATCGTCGCGGACGAAGAAGAAAACAAAGTGCTTTCTTTTTCTGGCGTCGACTTTGGGGACCCAACTGTCGGCGCAATCGAGATCTTCACCGGTGACGGAGTCGACTCTTCGGTCACAGTCGTCGAGACGCTGACTTCAGAAGCTGTTGCCACCTCGGTAGTTTCGACGGATAAAGCTTTCTGCTCGTCAATCTCGACAGTGCTGCTCGTTTCCTCTGCGACGACGGTTTCCACCGACATAGTCTCGGACTCTTCCTCAGCAGCCGAAATCGTCACTGTCCAGCTTTCACTTGCAGTCGTCTCGGAGCTGGTTTCAGTGGTGGTAGTGGCAGTCTTAGAAGAAGAAGACGCCGACACCTCAACGGTCTCCTCCGCGTCGACCTGAGTCGTCGTACTAGTGGCTGATTCTGCGACCGTCTCCACTGAGATTGCCTCTTGCACTTCTACGGCAGGCGTAGCAGCAACCTCAACAGCAGCTGTCGCAGTTGTCGTCGCCATCGCTTTTGTCGCTTCCTCGACAGTCTCCTGCGTCGCTGTTGTCTTCACTTCTTCAACGGATTCAGCTGACTCCTCAGTCGTCATCGTCGTTGTTGTCGTTTCAACAGCAGTCGGCGTCTCAACACTCGCCACCGACTTTGGCGCTTCCTCGATAGTCACAGTCTCTGTCGTTGTCATAGTAGAGCTAGCAATCGCGAGCGAGGGTGGACTCGAAACAGGCGCGTCCGGGACACTCACACTCGCACTCGTCGATGACGAAGACGAAGACGCCGAAGACACCTCACTCACCACGACGGACGCGGTCGCTGGCGCAGCCGCCGCCTGCGAGGTCGCCTTCTTGCGGCCGAAAGGGGTCGAGAAGCGCGACATGAGTGACTTGACCTGCGCGGGCGCGGCGTTCATGAGCTTCTTGCTGGACGCGGAAAGCACGGCGCCAGCCGCCGCTCCTGCCGTCGCGGGGGCCAGCGCGTCTTCCTGCTCGGGGTCCTCTACGTACGCATTGTTGTTTTTCTCCTGCTGCTGGGACCGCGGGGGCTCTTTGCCCGCAGCCTGCTGCTGCTTGGCGACGCCGACGTCCGCCATGTGGTGTCGTCTGCGTGTCTGCCGCGTTTCTTCAAATGAGTTGAGGTTGGCGAGTTTGAGGAGAAAAGCAAAGAAGGGGGAAGTGAGGAGAGGGAGCGTGACGAATGAGTTGGCAGTGACCGTTAACATATATGCCTTATGTTAGTACATATACAAAGCGTTGCATTCATTTTTTTGCACTGTCCACTTAATTTAGAGCGGAAATTCGAATATGTACTGGATGAAGTGACAAAAAAACCGTTACTTTCCAACGGAAATTTGTATATGTTTGAAAACATATAAAACATTGGGAAGCAAACATGTGTGGTGGTGGGTAATTGGGTGATGGGCTTTTTTTGATTTGGAATTTTGAATTTGAATGAAACCGAGAAATACGGTAAACCCTAATTCAAAAAATAGTATTTTATTGGACAAAATAATTATTGCTGGAAGTGAAATACCGGTATTTATGGCAGGATAATACTAATATGTAAGTGGTGTCTGTGGCGCTTATTTCTTTGGTATATCGGGACTCGTCGCCACAAACACGTATGCCCGTGCACGCGCATGCAGGTTGGCCTCTATTTCCCTCTCCCAACAAAACCACGCATCTCCGAAGTGGAAGCCACATTCTCACTCTCTCTCTCCCGCGAAACCTCATCGCTCAGCCCCACTCTCTTCGCGATTCAATCGAATCCTTTGTCGGAACGCCCTTCACAGTTAAGCAACCGACTGGCGTCGGAACCCGTGAAAAAGTTTCTTCTCTGAGACGAAGTACTTGTCATCTCAGGGCTCTTTGTTCCTAGGCTTGTTGGCATCATGCAGCCAAAACCTTGTACCAGCCCACTCTGATGGCTGCAAGAGGTTGATTTCGGCTTCTCTATCTATCTATCTTTCTCTGGGGAGGTACACTGACCAAAACCACTCTGCTGGAATAGGGTAGCGACTTGCTGCCAACGAAGTCGTAACGTTAGAATGAGACCCCTCCACAAGACTTTGTCTTTCCTGGTCCACTTCATCTCTATCGACACCTCGACCGAGCGTGCATCTGCTCATCGCCGGGACGGGCTCGAGCTGAACATGTTGCTATAGTCGCTGCTATATACTCACTTGTCTGCGTGTCCTCGAAGAGGTCAGCAGCAGCATTGAGCCTACTGTATTGCTGGCAGAACTGGTGTGCCCAGCCAGCCGCTAGAGGAATTCTTAGTATTCTGATCTCTCAAGTGAAGAACTGAGAATGCACGAATGCTTCTCCCAGTTGTTAACCCGAGGAGTGAACGGTGGATGGTACAGAATTTTTGGTACTGTACTCCGAAGCAGACGACCCAGTCTGAGGGAGGAACTGGCATGTGGACAGCCCAGATAGCTCGAGTACCCGGACACATTGGATCAGATGCCACCCTTGTGCCCGATCGATACTGTCTTGGCACCGACCAGGCCGTAAGAGCTCTGCAACAGTGGGACACGACCATAGAACACATAACTACATAGTCGGTCGGACGTATCAAACGCACACGCTCTGGTTCTCAGTCTGAGTGCTCTGCTGCCTTTGAAGCTGTGCCCAATCGCTTGCAACAGCGTTGTAGACCGCGATGCATTGTTCGGATCATATGCCTAATGCTGCTGGTTTCGAGGGATAGGTAGAAGGCTCGGAAGAGCGACAGCATCATCTCTTTTGCTCGCTCTTCCACTCGAGAACGCGATCAAATTCCTCCGCTCGGTCTTAGTCTCGAATTCACTGCGCTTCGGCGAAGTCTCGTGCGTGGTATTGAGCGGACATTGCCAGCATAGGCTACATATTGAAGAGCTCTCTTGAGTTGGCAGCATGAACTCGGCTAAGTTGGTCACAACCCCTCAAAGGCACTGTGCAAATGGGCAACAAGTCATCGCAGAGGAGCTCGAGTTCCTCCTCAGCGTCTTCCCAATCCCGATCCAAGGCCAGGAGCAGCCGCGTCTACGTGTCGTACTTTGACGACCCACACGCGGCGTGATCGACATGTCCGTCCCGTTCTCGACTGACCTGAAAGCCCAGCTCGTCCTGCGCTGTATGGATGAGCGCAAGAGGCAACACGTGGTTTCAAACACCAACCTGGCGATGTGGCGATCCACCAACACGCAGTCGCGCACCATGACCGACGACTTCGAGCTTGGAGACGACAAATACTACCGACAGAGGACAACGCTCACAGATGCGGACTCCAAGTCACAGCGGTGATTGCAGTAGCAGCCACAAGACACCGCTTTGGAGCTCTTATATTTATTGATTGAGAAAGCTAGCGCACGACCCAGCGTGGCTCTCGTATTTTGAGTTATTAGTGAAATGTCATGGCAATTTAATTTTGAATTTGTCGACACCAATGATGGGGGGGGGGGGCAAAA
>JAASGK010000443.1:0-24029 GCA_023334195.1 Globisporangium emineosum
CCCCCCCCCCCCCCATTGCTGCGGCGACTCGGCGTGCGCTGCTGCTCATTGCACTGCGTGCAGTCTCTTCTGGGTTCATCCACTGATACCCCCTCTCGCTTCACCCTCCTCGGTTTCCGCAAACTTGCAGCAAACAACAACAGCGCAAGGGGGAAGCAAGTTCTACTTGCACACTTACGACTGCGAGCACACACACAAGCCAGCGAGCTCTTGCGCGCAAGTAAGTTGCAGCTTAACATGCGTTCTTGCCTGTAGCGAAATGATTTGCGCGCTTGTCTGTATGTCATGTGCTGATGCTTGTGGTGATGTCATACCCAACAGATCAATTCCCCCCTCCTTCATATAGCCGTCCACAATGACGAGTCCTGCAGCGAAGAAGATGCCGCTGCCGCCGACGATGCCGGTGACGATCAAGAAGGAGAAGCAGCAAGATACCCTCTCGTCCATGCTCTCCGGCAGCAGCGGCGGCAACAGTATCCCGCGCAAAGACAGCATCGGCTGGGGTGCTGACGACTTCCTCGGCATGATCTCCCACACGCCGCCCGCATTCTCCCCTGGCAGTCTGACAATGCCCATGACAAAGCGCAATCGCAGCGGCAGTATTTCGAGTCGACTGCTAAGCGCATCGGATCTCGAAGAGCGCGGTGTGATTGACAGGTATCAGAAAGGCGTGCTCAAGGTGAGTTTCCTAGATGTTTTCAAGTACTTTAGAGCTTTATGGTGTTGTTGAATTGTTTCTCACTCTTGATCGATCTCAATCCGCAGGATCTGATTATTAGTGGGGATGAAGCATTGCAAAAAGCGCTGGAGAAGTTCGATGCCGGTGATTCCAGTACACTCGAAGCAATGCTTGACAGCGGCGCGTTAAATCGAAAATCGTCCATTGATCTCTTGGATGATCTCGACCTCGGATTCCTGAATGTTGGGTCCCTTGGTGACACTCCCAAAGATGAGGTAAAGTTGTATTTGTTTGTTTTCTCGTATCTCTTCGCACTTGTGCGTTGACGAGAGCGAATCAGTTAACTAACTGTGCGTTGCATTATGTGAACAGTTTTCATCCTCGACGAGAAGCC
The DNA here is from genome assembly GCA_023334195.1 of Globisporangium emineosum. NCBI lineage: Eukaryota > Oomycota > Peronosporomycetes > Pythiales > Pythiaceae > Globisporangium > Globisporangium emineosum. Next base: position 1,074 of record JAASGK010000443.1, read on the forward strand.
AGTCGCTGGACGAATGGGACGAGCTTGGTTTTGATTCTTCGTTCGGAGACTCGTCGCGCGATATTCTTGATGACGATTTCTACAGTGGTTCTCTGGGCACGTCGCTGCCGAATTCATTGCCTTCCATGGGGCTTGGAATCACTCCACCTGCGACGTTCAGCTTTGCGGAAGACTTTCTGGAAAACCAAGTCAAATCTGAGTCCGGTATGAAAATTGAAGGCAAATCGTCCTCTGGAGGTTCTGGCGCAGCATCTTCGCCGTCAGCATCGGGTTCGTCAATGTCGACATCTCGACCGATTGGCATTCCAGGTGCCTCATCGTCTGCGTCCGGCGCGGCGCGCGCATTCGGCAACAATATCGATGCCTCGAAAGACAAGTCGGGCCAGCAGAAGCAGAATTTTGTCGGTGCCTACTCTCCTGACTCGAGACGGAAGCGCATCGAGAAGTTTTTAGACAAGCGACAAAAGCGCGTGTGGCGTAAAGAGGTCAAGTACGATGTGCGCAAGAATTTTGCAGACTCGCGATTGCGTGTGAAGGGCCGTTTCGTGAAGAAAGAGGATGAGCAGTTGCTGCGGGAGCTGCTGAGCTTTACGTAAGCATATCGAGAGAGATTGGTGATTCGTGGAATGTGGCGGTGACACTGGCGGTGAAAACACCAAGCGATACAAGAGAACACACATGCAGTCGTTGTACATTGTCTGGCAAACTATTTACTGAGTGGGGACGAAGAAGCGAAAGTGGTTCACAAGCGAGCGAGGTTGGAGGCGAGCAGTCAGCACGCAGCCCTAGGTCCAAGAGTATTTAGCAGCGCGCGAGGACTCGTGCTTGGACGACAAGAAGCCAATAATCAAGTTGTTTTTTTGCTGAAGTATTAAATAGAGCACAAAGGAGAAATGTATATCGTACATATATGCGTAGCGTTAATGAGTGAATCACCAGCTTTTCATTGGGTCTTAATGGATCAATGGGGTGGTAAATGAAGGCTGTTACACCAGCACACTTCAACTTGAGAGTGATTATCACGTTGACAGGTGTGTCGTTTCACTCTCCTTGCAGTAACTGAAGCCAGTCGCGCCAGCAACAGTCTGTTGCTGGTTTTCCTGGCGAGAGTTGCTGCTGCGGCGGCATAAGAAGCAACAGCAGGATGGAATCTCACGGGGCAAGCCGTCTGTTTGCCTGTCTGCCTGTCTGGTGCGTTTCTGGTCACTTGTTTGGAGGAGTCAATTCAAAAGACTGATTGAGGTGATCCGCATTGTGAAACGGCCGTTGACACACCGAATTAGTGCGAAATTATCTGGCTCACCATTTGGATGTGAGTTTGTGTTTCGAATAGGACTCTGTCGCTTTTCCAGACCCACGCGCATTTCCAAGCCATGCGACTCGCACTCTCCATCCCTGCTTTCATCACCACCGCTTTAGTGCCCGCTGCGCTCGCTGAGTGCGATCTCACATCCGCTCAAAAACGTATTCAGAACATCGCAGCGCCTCTGGGTTCAGTCTGAGCCCACTCTCGGGTGTGCCGAACGCCAGTCAGCTCAGCAAGATCTGCGGCGAGACGAGCTGCATGGCGAGCATCAGTACGATCGCGGCGCTCGACCTCCCGTCCTGCACGCTCGCACTGCTCAATAACAGCAACATCCCCGAGATCGTGACGCAGATTCAGAGCAGCTGCAAGACTGCTCTGAGCGCTGCCGCAGTGGGCTCTGCGGGGCCGACACTGGACCCACTGTTGAGAGCTGTCGCCTCAGCAACTCCGCGGTCGAGAGCACTGGCAGCAAGAGCTGTAAGTTTGAAGGGAGATAGGGTGCTTGGTGACGTAGTGTCATTACTGTAGAGATTTGAGTGACTGTACTTTGTGTCTTGTTCAGGAGATTTGTAATGTGATAACCAAATACATGCTTTGCTGTGATTGCACACATTTGCGCACAAATCCATACGTACGAATGCTTGTTGCATGTCGGAGCATTTCATTTATTGGCGGCGTTTTGCGTGTTGTTGCAGTGGCGCGTTTGAAGGTGGCTCTCCGACAAGGCAGACCGTGGTGCCAAACGTCTTTACACAGTGAACTTGAAGCTAGCTCCCCCTCATAATAAATAAACCTCTTTAAATATTACGTGGTGCAAATTTAGTGAATATTTAACCTATTTAATTAGGGAAAACACCATTTTAAGAGGAATAGAGTCAGCCTCTGGGCCATTGCTCATTCCAATATTATTCGACACCTTCGTCGTGCTGGTGCGCTGCAGTGGCACACAATGGTGGGTTCTCGTGTGGACCCACCGCTGAGGACCCTCACAGTAGAAGCAGTGCCCAACCATCTGGCTGTGACCAAATTGGCCCAGTATTCTCATAGCAATTATGTATTGTACCACGCGACGCCATAAATCACTGGCAGCACCAGCGTCGTGTGTGGGGTTGTGCGCCTTGCGGGTTGATTGCTACAGTGGTAATCAATGCAACCGTTTGCTTACCTCTACGTACGAGGTCCAGCCTTCATGAGTATGAACTGGAGGATTGGCCGGGATGGTCCACAAGTCCACACACGCACGCACCGTCTGGTTGCAAAGTGCAGATCGGAACATCCCCACACTCGCCTTTACACTTGGTTGGCGTTCCCAAACAAAAGAAAAACAACCCCCATAGATTGGTAGCAGCAGACCTGAACACACGGCCACAAGGCGGCAGTGACCGTCGTGCTTTCCACCTGTTTCGCTTCTCCATGGCAGGTCTCTGACTGCCTGATTGGTGCGTGCACTCGACCTCCTTCATTTCCGAATCTCCCCGCTTCCACACAAGCGCACGCAACGCCTTACTCCCCCCCCCCCACGCACACACAGAGAAAGACAACAACAACATGAGCGCACTGCGAGTCGTCGTCACCATTGGCGCAGTATTGCTCTCTTCAACCTTCCAGCCGGCGGATGCCACTTCCTGTGAGCTCATGAAGATCTTCGCGGCCGTCAAACCGCTCGAGTCCAACACGAACGTGGCTGCGTGCATCGCAGCAACCGGTTACGAGATGTTGCCGCCTTCAGGACCACCGACGGACGCGCAGCTCGCCAAGCTCTGCGGCGCCACCTCCTGCATCTCGGTCTTCAATGCGCTGCAGAAGATGGACATCCCAGACTGCACCATCGACATTTTGGGCGGATTGAACGTCAAGCAAGTGTTCGATGGTGTCGCAGCCAAGTGCGGCTCCGTCACCGGCAGCAGCTCGAGCGCTGCAAGCTCCACTCCAGCGTCTTCGTCGGCCTCACCAACGGTTACTGTCGCGAAATCGACGACCCAGGCGTCCCAGCCTCTTACTCCAGCCACGACGGCACCTGCTGTTAAAGCCACTGTCGCCACCAGTGCTCCAGTCACCACAACCACCGCTCCAGCAGCTCCAGTCACTGCAGTTTCTGGATCGGCCAAGGCGCCTGCCGCTACTGCAGAGCCGACAATCGAGCCAAAGCTATGTGTGTAGAGAGAGGGGAAAGGATTTCTCTCTCTTCTCACGTTGATGTCGAAGTATTGATTTAAGTTAAACTGTTGCGTGTGGTGAGTTGTGAATGGAAAGTGAAATTGATGTTGTCTGAATATTTTGAGTCTAAAATAACAAATTTCAGTACATTAGCATGACATAAGATGATGTTATATACCATACTTCCCAAAGTCAGAGCAAAGTGATGAAGATAAGACAAGTGAATCATGGGTACATTCACTCGCTCCCCACAACAAATCTGAGTTTAGTGGTCTCAACTCTATGAACAACAATGGACGAACGAAGTTTTGGAGAACTTGGGATTTTAGATCCAGGTAAGGTAGCATCTTCCCCACAATGCCAAGCAACCATATATTAAATGGTTGCTTGCCATACCTAACATACATGTATGCTGCGCTCATAAAGTTCAATAGAACATACCTGGGGCTTCCAACCAAACTCCAGAGGTTTCAAACTCTGGACTGGGATGAAAGAGGTGTGTGGTCGAAATGACGTGTGGGTTTTCATTTGTTTTTGCGACAATCGAACAAAAACAAACTGGCGGGTTTCAGAACCATGTTGATGGGAGAAGGAGGGGGAATTCTGGGCGGAGAGGTGGTGATTGATTGGCTCAAAGGCTCCAAAATGAGCGTTTCAGGGATTTCTGTGCGTCAGTATCCTCAAATATTTATTTTTAAGGGTATCAGGTGAATATCCTAAAATCTCACGAGACACGTCGAGCAACGAATAAAGGAATGGGACTCCTTCTTCTGAAGCCCAGCCGTCAGCGCGATAACAACTGTAAATGCAAGCGCTCGGGTGCCAATGCATTGTTTCAACAGAACGAATCGCGAGTCTTGTTCGTTATCTGCAAGAGAACGCTGTCCGTTAATTCATCCATGATGAACAAGCAAATGGACGATACAAACTCAGGAGGACAAACGTTCCTAATTCAGAAACTTAAACCACCATTTTAGGCTTTTCTTTCCCCTTAAATCGTGTCGCACCACCTGGTGTGGCGCAGAGTGGACCTGACTTCACTCAATTCAATTTCAATTGATCAAGTGAGGCATTTGGAACTCGCGAACGAAGCCACCCACCGCGATTGGGCAGACCTCAGAGAGCCCCAGGAGCTTGTCCGCCATGAGCACGTTCAAGCCAGCGAGCGGCGACTTGCCCGCGGACGAGCGGCCCCAGCTGCACCGCCGCGTGTCTGTCCACGAGCTCTTGTCCCCAGTCGCCGCCATTGCGTCCCCCCGAGAGACCCAGGGCCTCAAGGTGGACGACGAAGAAACCCAGGACAATAATAATGACGTTCCTAGTACTAATTCAAATAGTAGCAATGACGATACAACTGCGACCGAGACGGCGGAGCTGCGCCAGGAGATCGAGTGCCTCGAGGAGGTTATCGACAGGCTCGAGGACGAGAAGAACGCGCTCAAGATGCGGCTGAATGAGATCGAGTACTTCCAGAAGTTCCAGGTGGGCCACTGCAAGCGCTGGCTGCAGGCGAACTTTGATTTTGACCGCAAGGACTCGCCCGACCTGCTCGCCGGCATCTTCGAAGACTACTTGATGCAGAACGACAGCCTCGAGCCGCTGCCGCACCAGATGATCGTCAAGAACTCGGCCAAGGGCCGCATGCGCAGAGAGAAGCTCGTGCAGCAACGCACATATCGCCGCGGCGTCAAGCGCGACACAAAACCAGGTGCGTACACACAACAACAGCACTACTGACTGTCGGAGACTTGGCTTCTTACCCCCAGTGTGTGTACTGTGGTGTTTGTTGTGCTTGATGACTACAGCCACAGATGCGCCGCCTCTGAAGAGGCCAGGCAACAACAAGACCGCGGACGGTACGACATCAGGTATGTGTGAATTTGAACTCATCAACGCACCCGGTTGTTTCTCCCTCTAAAACGTGAATACCTTCATCCTGTAGACAACACCACGAGCAATGGCACTCCCAGCATAAGCAACACCAACACCTTGAACAACAACCCATGGTCGATCTACAACGTGTTCATCCCCGTGGACGAGATGGACCGGCTGTTCGCGCTCGAACCGTGGCAGTCCATACCAAAGAACTGGCCGAAAGTGGCGACGGCGTCCAAGACCAGCGCCGTGCAGGAGCTCCTCGCGACGCAGGAAGCGTTTCTCGAAGAGAACGCGTGGGCGATCTGGGAGCGCACCCACTGGTTCCCGATCAAGCAGCAGAACGGCCGCACGGAGGCTGAGATCCGGCGCCTCGCGCAGCTTCACAATCGGCGGAAAAAGCGGCAGATGGTGCTCAAGAGCGGGCTCGAGGAGATCTCGAGCAAGCTGCACAAGACGCCGGGCGTCGACAGGGCCGTGCTCAGGCAGAGCATCTTCAGCGCCGATGCAGTTGAGACATTGCTCAAGCGGCCGCGGCTCTGGATCCCGCGAGAGGGTGAGGACCTCGTGGCGCAGCTCGAGCAGCTCGACTGCGAGGACCCGGACCGGCAAAAGTACGTGTGAATGTGGAAAATATTACAAAGTGCCCTTTTTTGCTAAATAGGAAAGTATAATCAACGAACGCATAGACCTGCAATGGCTCCCTCCGTGTCTGCTATGTAGCATTAACGGCAGAGTCGCCATGCTAAAAGGAGAGATAGAAATGGCTCTACAAACAGCGCGGCGGCGCATTCGAAGGTGGTCAAGTTATTTAGTGCCACGTTCGGTGCAGGTTTTTGTGGGGGAGAATCTCACATGTCCAAAGTTTCGTTTTTGCTCGATCAAAAACTCCCAAATGTAATTTTTGTATTAGAACATAGAGGTAACTATCAACGGAGACCAATAAACAGACCATTTTTGTTGTTAGCACAGCGACTTGAGGGCTGGCTGTTGCCGCATTATATTTACTGAAGTAGTGCATCGCGCCAAGCTGGCCAAGGTTCTGCTTTGAGCAGCGTCTACGCTAGCTTGCTTGGTGAGCGGAAACCAGCAGCAGCAGGAGCTTCACCGACAAGTTGTCGATGCTTTTTCTCTACTAAATTTAGTATCAATTACATTTGGTATAACTTACATTTGATTATTTTGGAAAGGTTATGTAATTAATGGGGTTTAGGAATCTGCGCAACTTTTTTGCAGTTTGGAAGGCGCGTTTTGAACGCGTTTGAATTGCAAAACAACCCCAGGAGTGGCAGGCGGCAGTGGCGCGCGCGTGATGAGGAGAAGCACGGAGCAGCAGCAGCCGGCGGAAGAGCCCAGCGGACTCATGCAGACGTACCTGCGGCGCTACGAGGCGCTGCAGCAGGAGCGGCTACGCAGTCGCCGCCAGCGCGCGTCCGAGCAGTTCTTCTCGCCGTCTGCGAGCGCTGTCGGCTCGGACGTGGAGCAGCGGCTGGGCGGAGGCTTTGAGCATGCGGTCGGGTTCTCCAGCAACCGCTACGACCACTCGGTGGGGCAACACGCACCAGAGGGCGTTGGTAATGGTGCGCAAGCGCCGCAGCAGGAGCAGCAGTGGAGCTACGCCGAGTACGAACATGACAGAGAAGAGGGCTATCGGCACTATGATGGTGGCGACACATTCGATTTCGCGCCTGTGGCGGACTCACTTGCGTATGAGCCACAACATCAGGAGCAGCAGTACAACCCTTTCCAGGACTCGCTTTCTGAGCAACAGGCGTCGTATCCGACGGAGGCGCAGACGTATGGAGTGTCCGTGGCGAGTGAGGAGTTTGTCGATGCAGGTTGGGATGAGGAGAAAGTGCAGCGAACCGCGTGTTGCTTTGTGTGCTGTGTTACAGAGATTGACCGTTTACCTGACCTGTGTGTGACTTTCTTATTCGTTTAGCGACGTATCTGGAAAAGAATCAGCTCGGAGGGGACGACAGCTTTGAGGAGGACATCGACCATCAAGCGCAGTGGGAGCGGCAGGACGAAAGCGTTCTCGAGAGCGAAAGCGGCCGACCGAGCGACTTTTTCGAGAAGCGATCGCGCAACATGGAGAGAGTGGAATTTGCGTTGAACAATGTATGGGACTGCCGCATTGTACTGGAAGGGCAGCTATCGTGCGATACAATGCCTCCGTTCTGATAATGTGCGTGTGCTTCATTTTTTTTACAGGAGACCGAGCACCGCGACAGCGTTGATGACGAGCTCCACCATCAATCAGAAGAAGAAACGGATTATACAGACCGTACTCCATATCGTGAGCCGACCCGAGTGCAGAGTGATCCGCTTGATACAAGTCTGTCGTTCTCTGATTCGGTGAGAAGGCTGGTGTACTTTGCAAACGAATTACTACTTCTCGAGCATAGCTGTCTAACGGATGTCTTCTATGTTCAGAATACTGCGTTTTCATCTGGATACGATGTGCACTTCGACAACGCGCGCCAGGCGTTCACGCCCAACTCGCTCAAACATCTCCAGGTATGTTGGACGGCTTCTAAGCGGTGTGTTGACACCGAGTGCTTATAAAATTTGCTATCTTGCTGTTCCTAGGAAAAGAGCCGCAGACGGACACCACCTCTTGGGGTTCACGAAGAAGAACCACCGCTTGAAGTTGCGGTGCAGCATGAGAATGACGCTAAGAATGGCACGGAAAGACCCGCTAACCATAGACTAGTGGTCCCCACTATTGAGGAATCCCCGGACGAGCTGCCCGAGTCCATTCAGGCGATGCAGAGAGGCCCGGGTATCATCGTCGAGGCGCTAAATGAGATTGACGCTCTCATATCCAACCCAGCATCCCACAGACCGAGCGCAGAGAACGGTGGGCGAGGTCCTCGAGGCACAACGTCTGTGCATGACATCGTGCGCGAATACGATATGTCACTGGAAACGGGATTGCCTCTCTCCCGTACAACCGATAGTTGGGGTGACGATCCGGATGAAGATCTGCCCTTACGCCAAGAGAACGTGGACTCTCCTCCACGAAGCAGGGAAAATCGTCCAAGCGCGACCAATGAAGCGTACATGCATCGTCGTGGAGAGCATCCATCAGAGCTAAATACGATTCGTGAATCCTCGCGATTCAGTTCGATCTCGTCGATGGACAATACGAACCAGCTGTACAGGATCAACGAAGAATGTGATACGAGCATATCGAGCGCTCGCACTGGAGAAACGTTGCCTTCTAGTAGAGCGCGCCATCAAGTAGAAGCATCAGGAGACACAGAACGCGCAAGATTTACGCCAAGACAATCTTTGGAGAGAGGACCGCCAGGCGTGAGAGGAAACAGCAGCCCATTAGCTCGGAGAAACGGCTCAATGCAATCAAGCGGCCTCATGGACAACCATCTCGAAGGAAGTGTGACGCCTAGAAAGATGAATGGAGACGACCAATTCTCAGACGATATCCGCAAAGCTGACAATAATGTTCCAGCCAAGTACAAATTGAGAGGAAAGGCTGGAACGGCCTCGCCGACGAAGACACACAGAGAAGAGCAGTGGGGGACTAACGGACGCTCTCAGAGAGACCCGGCTCTTACGCCAAAGAACGAGGCGAAACAAACCAGGCCACAAGACAAAACTCGTGCTGACTCGTCTCGTCAGTTGTTCAACGACATGGAGGTCGCAAGCAGTTTGCGGAATCGGGACAATGGTTCTCAGCGAATTCTCCCGCACAAATCGGTACGCGTTATTTCTGATGGTCTGTATTGTTATTCCAGAGTTGTTGCTTATGAGGGGTTATTTTGTGTTTTCAGGCAAAAGAAGAGAACATTGAAGGGCTCGCGATCAACCCGATTCAGGTAAGTCGATGCTGATTAAAACTTTTATTGCCCTTGCTCGAACTCACATTGTCATTTGGATCGTAGTTATCGCGCCGATGCCGAAGATTGCTCTGTACTGTCGGAGAGATCATGACGGAGCGAATCGTGTTCTCAAACGGAAGTGACTCGGTTGGGAGAATTTGCGTGTCGCTGTTGCCGCTGAGTACGGGCTGCCAGCAGTTTTCAGTCTCACCTGCAGTTTTGGAGCTCGCACCAAGAGCCTCTAGCTCGTTTCACGTCACTTTCAAGGCTCGTACTGCGGGTGTTGCAGCGGGCATTTTCCAGTTCCGAGGCGTGGGCGTCGAGTCTTTGTTCTCTCCGTACGAAGTGCTGATCGAAGCAAGTGTGCGCAGAAACCTGGAGCTGGAAGAATACGATGTATCTGGAAAGTTGGCGCGCGTCGGCAACAACCAGAGAGACAGACAGGTAGAAGAGCTGAGACGAAGTAAGTGCATCAACGAGGTGGAAATCGGACCAACGTTTGTCAAGTTCGAGCGCGTCAAAGCCAAGGGTGGGGTTAAATCGATCAGTCCATCGACCCTGAAGATTACGAACAACACAGAAGAGACGCAGACGTTCAAGATCAACTGTTCGCATGAGAATCTGAAGATCACCCCCGACAATGGATTCATTCCACCAGCATCCGAGGCTACTGTGACTTTGTTGCCATTGTCGAGACCGTTTGATCAACGCCGCAATGAAGAGAGTATCATGTCGACACGAAGTGTGCCGAGTCCTGAAAACTGGACCGGCTCGTTTACAGTGGCAGTCGGGAAGGTGTCGAGAGAGGTCAGCTTCGTTTTCAGTCGCGACGTGATTGAAGCTCTGCCACCATTCGACGCAATCGCTCGCTCTCGCCACCACATTTCATCGCAGACCGACTCGTTCTACTACACCAAGAAGAGAAACCGCAAGGGATTGTACTTCCACGCTCGTGCTGTCGAATGTGGAAGCTGCAACGTTGGCGAGTTGCACCAGGTGCCAGTCTACATCTGCAACGGCTCGAGCTCGCCCATGACAGTGTTTTTGCAGGATCTGATGGATCCGTTCTCGTGTTATTACACGACCACCACGATTGAGCCGCGGAAGTTCATTGAGGTACCCGTCACCTTTACCCCAAAAGTTGCCGGGAAGGTTTCGACGTCTTTGTTTGCATACTCAGTCACTGATAAAGCGGTGGTGACTCTAGTCGCTCGCGGTATTTAGAAGATGATCTCAGCGATCCGTGTTGATGAATGGCTGTGAAGAGTTTTATTACCAGAACCTTTCGTTGTGTTGTTCATTTTACCTCTATGCTGGCTACATGGAGCAGTAGCTACCAGAACGACGATAAATAACTACGGGGAGCTGCCTCGCTTCGAGGGATCACGCTTCTCGTGGTTCGTTAAGAAATGCTCCACGTCCGCGAGAACGTCTTCAAAGTGAGCGACGTCTCTTGGGTACACTCGGATCCAACCTGCACCCGAGTCGTGTGACATCTTCTCGACTCGGTTCCAGTGCAAGTGTCGTTGTAGGTTGATCGATATTTCCTGCGCTCCTGCCACTACCTGCCACGAAGAGAACCCTGCTTGCTGGATGCAGTTTGCAAAGTGATTGGTAAGGATGCTCTCAGTTTGTTCTGCGGGCGGGACTTCCACAATCAGGTGCATGAAGAAGTACCAGCTTCCTCGAATAGCATGCTTGAGACCCATTTTGATGCACTCGAACTGCAACATGAGGATAAGGCGCTCATAGCGAGGATCTTCTTGGTCTCGCTCTTGCACGGGCCAGCACACTTGGACTTCCAGGGTGGCACCTTTCCCCATTCGTGACGTCAAGAGCTTCGTACGCTGCTGAGCCGACGGATAAAAAGCTTCCATTCCAACCTCAACTGCAGCTGCAGCTTTCAAGGATACTGCAAAGAACTGGTCGCTTCGTTTAGCTCCCAAGGAAATCAGCTGCTCCAACGACGAAACCATCGGCTCAAGAGCTGGAGGTGCTGACAAGAAATTCCCACCGTTGTGAATCGATACTGGCTCGATTCCAATGTCCGATGGATCAACTCGCGACAGTACCAAACGCCTGATGTTCGATGTTATTGTCTGCATTTACACAAATGTTCAAGTCAGTTTGTGATTGTATAAAGTGTCAGTCGGATGAGATAACCAAAGCTGTACACATACCTGCAATAGCGCGACACACATTCCGTTCGGGGTGAAGAGCTGCTCGAAATCAGTGGTTGGATTCTTTGTCAACGCATTCGCGGTTTTGTTACTCTCCTCGATAATCCCAGCAGTCATCTCAGCGAAAGAGCTCTTGAGCAAGGTGTACAAGTCGATTCCTGATGTGTTTCCACCAGCTTTCTTGAATCCAACGCCGCATTCAGACTCTTTCTCTTCTTCGTATGACTCTGGTGTGTTTCCAGTTGCTTGCGACTCGAATTTCCCGGTCGCAGACAACCAAGGAGACAACACAAAGCTGAGAATGCGGTGAGAAAGGTCGAAAAATTCTGGGCGGACTTCAATCGAGAAAGGCTCTTCCAATTGCATGAGCTCCTCTTCTCTTTTACCAGCAAACTCTTCAGCTCGCTGCATGCGCTTCATCTGCCACGCAGATAGTTCGCTAACCATGTAGAGCAATACCATGCCGAGCTACAAGAAATAAATTAACACAATAAACCCAAATCAGAAACAAGAGAAAGGTGCAAACACACAACAAAAGCCACTTTTTCTTACCTGCGATCTTCTTCTAATGGAAGTCACAAACGTAGGACGCACCACTGAAAGCGTCACGAAAGGACTCACAGCATCGTCACGCTCGATAGCTGGCCGGGTGTGGACATCATCCGTTGATCGATCGGCGCGGTCATTTGGCGACCGTGAACTTCCGCCGATCCCACTTCCTGAGAATGGGTGAACTGCATTCGGGTTCTGCGCGTTGTCGGTCGCTGCATTGAATTCATGTTCTTCGCTCAGAAAAGCAGACATTTCCTGCATGATTCTCTTGTCGACAAGCGAATTCTCTCCGGCTACTGGATAATCGTTCTCGACCACGAGTTGCTGGATATTGTGCGAAAGCTGATGGAGAAATTTGCCGGCGCTCTCTTGGGCTGTTTCAGAAAGTTGATCTACCTGATTCCACTCACTCTCATCAAACTGAGTGTTTCTTGCACCATCCTTCAACGTCGAGAAGTTCAAAAGAAGTCCAGCAGACAGATGGAGAATGCCACAGAGCGAACCAGACGCGAGAACTAAGTGTTGGAGCGCCTGTAACGCAAGCTCTCGAACTTCAGTGCATGGGGAGACGGAAGCTTCGAGCAACCAGCTCTGGAGATTGCGAAGCAGATCATCGGATGGCGTGTACAGGTGCTCATACATTGACTCGTGGCACGTGATCGATTTGAGTCCATACGTGTTGCCTGCGCAAGGACACATGAGTCGGATGGTTCAACGGTAAGTACTTCTAAAAGTACAACGGCCAGCTCAATAAAAAAGAAGCACTCACTGCTTGACTTCGTCGACAAAAGCGATATCTTGATGGAAGATATTGTGCGTCCCTGGTTCTGCAGTAGAGTATACAGATAAAAGAGAAGAAATGTTTTAGCACAAAATACGACGGGGCTTCGAGGAACTAAGATGAGCCTACCTTGGCAAAAGTAATTCGATTCTCAGCCGCACCATCAACCACGATAGCCACCGTTTCATGCGAGCTGCCGTCAGTGGACACCCCAATGGAATACCGCGATGGAACATAATCCGAATGCCAAGTCAGCGTGACAGCGGATAGTGTCACCCCTACGTTAAACTGAACGCTCAGCCACTCATCTCTTGGTTTCTGAGGAGAAGGCGGCGCAGATCTCCAAAATGAGTACCCAGTCTCAAGAATCCTGAACAACACTCTGCTCGTTAACATTGATCGTGGTTTCCAACCATGAAGTGCACAATTGCAACACACTCGTACCTGTGCGCTCCATGCTCTTTATCAAATTCCGAGCTTGAGAGAACCCTAGTGGGTGTGACAATGACCTTGGAGAGCTGACGCGGCGGTGACCAATCCGAAAACAATGCCAGTGGCCCCATCTTCCCAAACATCGTGAGCACCTTTTCAATGAACAGAAAACATAATTAGTCTTATGCATAAGAACTCACAAATTCAATGGAAAAAACACCGCTGCTACCTTCTGAAGTGGTTCCACTGCATTTGGCGAGTCGGAATCGAAAGTCTTGACGATCGATGTGAGCAAGCGGAGATAAATCTGAATAACGGGGAAGTAAACAAAAACAAAAACAAAACACACCTTGTCACAATAACTCTCCCAAGCGCAAGCAAACAGCACAGTGTGCTTACCTGGTGGAGATGGTTCTGTTGAGCTACCACTTCAACGTGTCGTTTGCGGTACTGAGGACCGCCTTGGATCCGCGGGGCAATCGGACACTTCTCAATGCGATCGTGAACAAACTTGAGCTCGCTCTTCGGGAGCTGGATCGCGACAGTTTTCACCGGCATCCCTTTCCGCGAGCAACCGTCGACATGAGGCATACTCAGCTGAAAGTTGGACACTTTCAGTGGCTTCCCGTTAAGACTCACAAGTGGTTCTTCCACTGAGCGCCTGGTGAGAACCTCTCTGGCACGAGGGAACACGACGCTCTGGCAAAAATCGCACACCAACGCCGTGTGTTCGATCTCTTCTGTGTGCGCGGGGAACGCTCCGTGCGCCTGTGCGATCTCATCAAGCGTAGAGCTCCACATAAAAACTGTTGTGACACCCTTGCATCTTCTACAGCCATCGCGGAATGGGCGGACATTGTTCGTCGCAGCTGTGCACTCGGGGCATTTCGCGTGCAGTCTCGACCGATTGCCAATCTCATTCTCCTTGCTTTCTGTCGACACCACTCGATCTGTATACAGAACGCCATGGACGTCACATCCCGGGAACTCTAAGTAGAGACAGTCGTTGCAAATGATGACAGCAAACACGCGCATCTGGGACTTCGAGGCGCCACTCCCACCAAACGTGCTGTTCGTTGTCATGGCTGGGACCGTCGGCTGGGACACCGAGACGTTGGTGATTGTCGTTGCCATCACGGCAGAGGTAGTCGTGGTCGTGTTGGAAGTCGCGGCATTGCGCAGTGCAGTGCTGCTTGTGCTAACGCTGCTGTTGGAGACAGTCATGCTGGTGCTCGGCTGTGTCGCGGATCTGGCGCCGCCACCGCCGCCGTTGGAGAAGGCGCGTCCTGTCTGGCGCGAGAGCTCTCGAGTGATGGGTCCAGTTCCAAGCGTGTGTTCGCCGCGTGTCATGCGCCGTCTGCGCGCGCTCCTCTGTCCTCCCTGCTGCTTCTTGCGTCCTGCGGCTGCTCGCGCGTGCGCCTCGTGGCTTCTCGTGGCGTCCGCTTTGCTTCGCTTCGGTCGTTTCCGCATTTGCCTTCGCTTGAAGATCTTCTCGCGCTCATTCCTGCAATTAAACTGATTCATTGGATCTATACCAGCAAATAGATGCTTCTCAGTAGGTTTCCAGTTCCTGTGATTATTGATGCCCTCTGCAATTACATATAATGTGCATGTTTATACGTTACGAATCATATTACAGAGGTTTTGGCGCCAGCCCACCAAACATCCGTCCGCATTGGACCAGTTGCCCGCTTTTGGCCCAAAAGCGCGAACGAAGCTGCTTGTGCGCGCGCGTTAACGTCAACAGCCAAGAGTTCAGCCCATTCGCCATGGACGACACGTCAGCCAACGGCAAGCGCAAGCGCGACGAACGCGACGAACGCAAGGCCAGCCAGCGCAAGGTGAAGGCGCGCCAGGAAGAGATGGAGGACGAGTTCCGCGCCACGTACCTGCGCCTCACGGCGTTCTACAAGTACTTGGAGGTTGTGCATCTCAAGAGCCCGCTGCTGCTGCCGCGCACGCTCAAGTACCGCGTGGACGCGAAGAAGAAGTCGCTCGCCGCCGAGATGCACGATCAGATCAAGAGGCAGCTGGCGAAGGCGGCGCGCCGCGACAAAGATGACATTGCGCCGACTGGTGCTTCGCTCAAGGAGTTCAAGCTCGGCATGACCGCCGAGACGCTCGATGTGTTCAAGCGCGAGAACCAGCGCATTGGGCTGCTGATCTCGGTGTTTACGGCCAAGGGCCAGAAGTTCGCCGAGAATCAGTTTGAGCTGGTCGCAACCAGCTTGATCCCAGGTAATAGAGGACCATACTGGTATCGTTCAAAAGCAAAAGCAATCGCTAACGAAATGTGTGTTCTCTCGCTTGTTTGAACAGTATTTTGTGCAAAGGAGGTGAACCTCGGCAGACAGTTCATCCGCTCGAACGTCGACGTGTACCTACTGGTCTTCCAGGTGGTGGACATCGCAGAAGTCGGGAACGAACTTGCGAAGAGCACGACCTTCTCATTCGCTGCGCCTGCCGCGCCGAAAAAGTACACCGGCAAAGACCTGCTGTCCCAGGACACCAGTGGACGAGCCCCTCTCTTTGCCAATATGCTGAGGGTCGACGTCAGTCGCTGGCGCAATGGTGTCAACAACATCGATCTCCCTGCCATGTCGTCGACTGTGAAAGGAGGTAAGAAATCCAACTCGTACGCTGTATCCAGCAAGACAAGGAGATCTAACGCATCCAATTTGTGTTCTTTTTCTGCCTGTAGCTGTGCAACTGCAATTCCGAGTCTTGTGGAAGCCACCAGTGAAGGCGAAGCGAATCAAGAGCCTGCACGAGATCGCCGTCACCAAAATTGGCGTCAAGTCTGCCGAGAAGAAAGAAGAGCACTTTGCCAAGATGGACGAAGAGCCAACGTACTATGTCGACGCTCCAAAGCGCAGTCACCTCATGAAATTGGCGCCGCAAAGCGAGAACTCTGGCGTAAGTGGGCGGTTCCCAACCTGTACACATTTGTTTCTTCGTGGTATGGTAACAATGCTTTGTCTGTGAAAAAATCCCAGGTGTGGTTTCACTTTTTGTACCACTCGATGCTGCGCCGAATGAGCGAGAAACGCTCGGACTACTCGTGCTCGTGGTGCGATATGTACGCTGGTTCGCTGCGAGGGCTCGTTGCGCATTTGGTGTGCTCCCACAGTCGCTTGCGCTTCCAAGTTGCGGTGCGTCAGTTACGTGCATGATCTTGTGCGTGATGGAGAGTGTGGATACTCATTTGTTGCTGCGAATGTTTGTTGTTTTGTTTTGTTAGGTCGGACATGACAACATGGCGCACATCTATGTGATGCCGAGTCCGACAAGCCGAGAGAGCGAGCTGAATGTGAGTGTGAACCCGTCGCGCTGCGAAATTGACATCAGCGACGACACGATGGACCGCATTGAGCACCATTTCAGCTACGTGTCACCGAAGAAACGCTCGCAGAGTGCGAAGACTCCGGAAGAGAACACGATCGAAGAGCGCATGCACGAGTTTGACGAGCTCGAGGAGCTTTCGAGAGAGCAGCCGCAGGAGTTCTACGCGCCGCTGCTGCAGCGCCAGTACTTCCACTCCCGCACTGGCGCCGTCGTGCTGGATCACGAGAAAGGCTACGACAGCGACGACGACGTGGACGAAGAGTGGATCATCAAGCAGAGTGAGAAGCTCCTGGACGAGTTTGAAGACGTCGCGCTGGAAGAGAAGGAGTTTATGAAGAAGTGGAACCGCCACGTAAAGGAAAACAGGTTCGATTTTGGTGTTGGTGGGTGGCTGCAACCCTTTGCTGCTGGGACTGAGGCTGATCTGTTTGTGTCTCTTGTGTAGAATCCTGGCTGATTTCATGGTGGCGTCGTCTTGCCGCCTCTTTGCCAAACTCCACGGAAAATGGTACGGATCGCCAAGCATGTGGGTCTCGTTCTCGCTACTCTGCGAATCTCATCGCTTTCGCTCTCGCGCTTCCATATTTGCAGGATCATCGACCACGGTCTGCGCTACAACTTCCTCCTGCACTTGTTTAATTTATGGGACAACTCGCTGCTCAACTCGCGCGCGATCATCGACTGCATGCTGATTGTTGACCACATAGCGGTACGAAGGCATTTCTTCCCAGTGCTGCTTGAGCAAGAATTTGCAGTGACTAATGTGACGTTTGTGATTGTTGCACTGTGTGTTCATTTTTGAATGGCAGGTTCTGGAGGAGACCAAGCCAAAGGCAAGCGTGGCCAACGGAGAGGCGAAGCAGCAGCCCAGTCTCACCGCCCAGTAACTGAATCACAAACAGAAAATATCAACCCATCCATACATACAAATGAAGCCACTTTCGCGTCTGCGCGCTCGCTTCCTTGACATTTGGTACCTACGCAAATGGTGGTGGCTGGTGGTTGGTGTTAATATATAAATGAACGAACGGACCTTTTCCTTTCTATCAAAATCGACGCAGTCTTGTTGTTTTCAATGGGTCTCTGCTTCTTTGGCTCCGTCGTCTTTTGCCGCGTGACCGTGTTTGCAGTTGCGGTGTTGGTTCTTCTTCCTCTTCTTCTGCTCTTCGTCGTCGGACGAGTCCTCTCCGCTCTCGCTCGAGCTCTCTCCGAAATCGCGCTTCTTGTGGAAGATGCAACACTCTACAGGGTCACGAAGATCTTTCAGTCAGTGCTCCCATCACAACAACACATACATCACACCTCTGAGCCTTCTCCTTCACTTACTGTTGGATTTCTTGCGACCCATGTGCTCGTTATCGATCGCGCTCTCGTCGAATGTGACGCGTGCGCGTGGCTGCAGCTGCACGCGATACACTAGCGCCTCCGTTGTCTCTGCGGCTGGGGTCGCCACAACGGTCGTGGAGCCCGCCGCTGCCTGAGGCTGCTGCACACGCTCACTTCCGCTCATCGATCTGCAACGGGTTGGTTCACGAGGCAGAGACGAGCCGATTTTAGCGAGAATTTTGGTCTTTCGATTTCGTACTTTATCGCGAAAGTTGACATAAAGCAGTAAGTCGACTGATCAACACTCACGTTTTACGTTTTCCATCGATTTAGAGAGGTTTTGGCATATTTATAAGATTCTTGAGGTAATTTGTTACAGGTTGCGACGGAAACCCTCAAAACTCACCCAGGGGATGTCAAGATTGTCGATCAGTATGGGAAATCAAATCTAATTTTTGACCAATCACATTCGTGAAAAATACATTATATTTTGTCCAATCACATTTCGACGCATTCACTACCCGTTTCACTGGCCAAGAAAGAACAGTTTTGAACGGCAAGCATTCGCGTTCACTTTCCAAACCAGTAAGTAATGAGCGCGAGCGCCCCGCGCAAAAAGAAGCAGGGGTGACTGCGCACGTGCACAATCCAGGAGAGAATCACCGCTATCAAAGTCGCAAAAGAAGAAGGGGTGAGAAGCGCAACAAATACCTGCGACGTCTCACGGTGGACGTTGCGCGGATGGATAGCGAAGGCGGAGAATGTAATGGGCTAAAAACCAGCCATTACATGAAGGTAGATCTGTCCTCAGATCCGGTGTGCCACACACCACCTTCTCCGTGCATTGTGAATACAAAGAACAAAAGGATTACGGTATGACGGATCCCCACATGCACGAGTGTTCTCTGTACTAATCAGTGCAGAATGTTGATCTCATGTACTAATCAGTATAGAGTGATGGCATTCATGTACTAATCAAGTGCAGAATGATGGCTCCTACTTGGGGAACTACACTGGTGACGTGAGCGATATGTCACTACCGGTTGAAGTGAGTGGCAGGAGCCAATCATTTTGCAGGGATTTCCCATGGGACTTCAAGTTCAAGCTCCTAGAAGATTCCCTAGGTTCAACTTCAGTGTACCCAAGGTTTTGTGGCGATGTGTCATCGCCTCTCTGTCGTCTTACTGGTTGCGTGCTTCTCGCGGAATGCGAGATCCAGCCCAGCTCAACACCCGGCAACCTTGCTCGCCACACAAACCAGATCGACATTCTCTAGCGGGTTTCGGGTTGAAGCCAACTCGTACCAACCCGGGTCAGGCCAAACCCACGGGAGCTGGGTTGAACCCGACCCGGATCAGCGCAGATCTGGTTCGAATGATTACGCCACTGGATGTTCCCTCTTTACCTCGGGTAGAACGGTTTTGTAGAGGTTTTAGAAGGTTTAGGAAGGTTTATATCTCAAGTTTTGTATATCAGGTTAGAGCTAGTTTAGAAAGGTGCTTGCGCACATGGCCACTATTAAGTTGGTGGTCCAGTTGTAAAAGCTGGCCTCCTGGCCAGCTCCGCCAAAATACAGTCTCCGATTTCCCTCCAAGTGCACAAGTGGTTTGCATCAGCATCTTGTAATGGGACTAGGCCAAGTCCCTTGTTCAGCTCACTACAAGAGGAGACTGAACCGTGGCGAGGAAACGTTGGAGGGCGCTTGCGAGGTCGAAGGTAAAATGGCAACTGAATTAAAATGCTGTTATGGTTCCTGTCGCTACTCGCTAATGAACCACAAAGGGTTCCTAGAGGTTTTACAACCAAAACCTACACATTCATGGATAAAACCTACGAACTGATATACAAAACCTTGGCTACACTGAGGTTCAACCCATAGGACCTTGAACTTGAAGTCTTGTGGAAAATTCCCTGCGAAGTGATTGGCTCATGCCACTCACTTCAACTGGTAGAGACATGTTGGACGCGTCGCCAGTGTAGTTCCCAAGCAAGAACCATCATTCTGTACTTGAATGCAAATCTTGGACTTGAACTCTCATGTCGACGATGCAGCGTCGCCAGATGGTTTCTGGAAAGATGAGTAATGACGATGCAGGGTCACCACTTCATCTAGAGCACAACTGGCTACCTTTAGCCCTGGCTCCCATGTCTTACTCTGTAGAAAAATGTCCTGCTTCTCTCTGTCTCATCTCCGGTGCCCAGCACCCATTGAAATATGTACTGAGACATGTAATGAGAGGTCCATTACACATCTCCACTTCTAGAACCCCTCGGCTCGCGTACACAAAGGTGAGCCTGCATCGACAGTTTGTGTAGTGTGTCAGCTAGTGTTGTGTGAGTGTGTGCATACAGTTTGCATACCGCATTGCGTTAATCTGAGTGCTCAATTTCCCAATTTTATCGGGAATCTGGTCAAGCCAGATACTCGGTACTTCATATTACCAATTCCCCACATACCTTTTGGTAATAGCTCCCAGAGCTAAGTCAGGGTATTTCATATAAAGAGTGTTTGAGAGTGAGAGAGTGAAAGTGAAAGAGAAAATAGGCATTTACGAAAGGTACCGACTTGGTAACCTCGCTGCACAAAGGTCGACGAACGTGTCTTGTTGTGCAGTGGCCCCCCGTGTCCACGAAGAGAGAAAGGGTGCTCTCGTGTCGTACCATTTATACCCAACAGGGTCTTCCCAAAGACCCACCCCTGTATTGTTTGCTTGCATTTTATACTTGTTTGTGCTTTGCTTGCCCTGTGAAGACCGAAACAAAGACGTCCCTAGCGAGTCTGGATTGTGGGTTGATACTGAAATGCCAGCTTGTGCTGAGTGTCAATAAGACCAGATTCAAACGAACTATTAAGGGCACACGGTGTGAGGTATTGACTAGAGGTTTTCTTTTGTGTTAAGCCGATCTCACAAGGTTGGAAGAGCCTCAGCCCTTGGCCAACTTCCATCCGAATCTAGAACCACACGCCCATCAGATTTCTGGTGGCCCACATCATCACAGTTTTATATATCAGTTTCATAGGTTTTATTTCTGCATGTGTAGGTTTTACTTGTAAAACCTCTAGGAGCCCTTTGTGGTTCAATTGTAAGTAGCGACAGGAACCATAAGCATTTTAATTCAGTTGCAAATTTACCCTTAAGCTCACAAATCGTCTTCTCTCCCTCCAAGTCGGGAAAACGCTTCCTCAAGGCACAAGCGTGCGTGCCGTGTTTGAGGGACTGTTGTGAACAGCGCCCTCTTACAGAAAAGTACGACGCCCACACAGGCACCCGGAAGAAGAAAACGCTTGGCGGCCAAGGGCGCCACGAAATCGCCCCATTCACCCATGATCTTGCCACGTTCATGAAGGACCGTAGAAGAAATGATAAAGTAAATACCAAGCGTTCAAAAGATTGAATCCATTTTGTTTCCCATCCTGATTTGTGCGTTTCGTGGTGATCACTGTAGGTACTGGCAACCAGGTACATGATAAGCTTCATCAAATCAAACCATTTTGTGTGGCTTCAAGCTTATCTGAGTGAGAAGACAAACAGCGAGAGTGTGTTTGCTGCTTTGATGAAGCTGTGTCAACGACTTGCGATCAGACATGGTTTCTCTCAACAGACACCATCTGAAACAAAGTAACGCGTGATTGAGTTGCAGAGGATAAAAAAGAATTCAGTGGGTTTTTTGGAGTGAAAACTCTGTGGTAGACCCGAGTGGCATCATCAATGTTGACGAAACAGGCATTTACTGTGATATGCCACCCAAACGAATTTGGAACATGGTAGGGGAGGCACCAAAGACCGACAGACCACATCGCCATTCTGCCCGTCTCACGGTGGTGCTGGGGTACGAGCTGATGGGAGGAAACTTCCTATCATGTTCACCGTGAAGGGGACGCGTAGGGGAGACATTGAAAAGTACGAGCTCCCACTGTACCCGAAAGGGCACATTTACAGAGTGCAACTCAATGCTTAGATGGATAGCGTGGGGTGGAGACACTACATTTGCATCTATTACGGTATGAGATTGAGTGTCCATCTGTCTTGATAATGGACAGCTTGGATTCCCATGTCTCGCATACACCCAAAGACCAACTAGCTGAAGAAGCTTGCTGCACTATGGTCCCTCTCCCTCCCAATAGCACTGGGGTTTGTCAACCGCTCGATGTCGGGGTAATGGGTCCGCTGAAAGCGAAACTACGCGCCAAATGGCTCACCGAGAAGGAGGAGGCGAAGACAGCATCCGAGAAGCGACCCATCATGATCAAGAGAACAATTGCAGCGTGGCATGAGTTGACGCCTGAACCCCTAGCTAATAGCTTCACTAAAGTCATTCCACACCCTACTGAGATCATAATCTAGCCATACATGTTAACTCAGTCGAATCACATTTTGCTTTTTATTCATCTTCTCCATTTGTCGTGCTCATGTGTGTTGCTGTTTTTGGTACAAGTGTCAACCTTCTCTATTATTGCCCTTTCAAATTCGTTCAGGAAGCAGGTTTGAGAGGTTTTATGTATCACATCAATTAGCGTGACACATAAATATTTTATGATTGGATGAAAGCATCCAATTCGAGCTGACAAAAATAAGGTGGGCGAGTTTTTCCGTCACAACCTGTATTTGAGTCGCCATACTTAAGGAAAACATGATTTGCTCACCCCTCAATTACAAGACCTTGGAGTTTGTATGCTCGTTTTCTATTGACCTGAGCAAATCTTGTTGTTCTGAGCCGCATCAACGCATAACCTGCCAAAAAATTTAAGTCTACAAAAGGCGGCTTTAACCGAGAGATGGAATAATATTTTAGAAGTGAATCACTCGATAAAATCTTAACAATGGGCGGAGGCATCGAGGGCGCTTTTCGACATTACTTGTTCAATTTTTGTCCAATTGCAATCTCGTTTTCAAGGTATCTTGTCCATGTCATTGGCTGTTTATGTGCTTAATTCATTGAACAGACAGCGATGGCGACCTTCATACACAATTTCAAAAAAGAAACTATACCCTATCAGGATTTCGACCAATAAGCATCCCGCATTTGACCTGCCAATACACATACACTATGAAAGTTGATACATCGACCAGTATCAATTTATAAAGTATAAAGGGGATTTGTGATAGTAAAACAGGGTCGAAAATCACCAAAAATACCGGACTCAAATTCTTAAAA